>WNWK01032597.1:0-21782 GCA_009830355.1 Cherax destructor
AAGATTCAAAGAGGTGTTCACAGAGGAGATAGAAGGGCCTCCAGAAAGGAGGAGAGGTAGGGTACACCATTAAGTGCTGAACCATGAGGTGCACATCAGCCAAATACCTGCTGCAGCATACTGGCGCCTAGCAAACCTATGAACAGCATTCTGACATCCTAATAAAGAATAGTTCAGGACCCTGTAAACGTTAGACCTATACTGGATTATGCAGCACCAGTTTGGAACCCACACCTAACCAAGCATGTGAAGAAGCTCGAGAAAGTGTAAAGGTTTGCAACAAGTTCCAGAGATGGGACACAGCTGGAAGTTGAAGACTCAGATGAATCACAGAGATGTTAGGAAGTATTTCTTTAGTCACAGAGTGATCAGGAAGGAAGTGGAATAACTTGGGAAGTGATGTAGTCGAGGCAGGTTCCCTACATAGCTTTAAGCAGAGGTATGATAAATCTCATGACTCAGTGAGAGTGACCAAGTAGCGCCCAGTGAAGAGGTGGGGCCAGGAGTTATGACTCGACCCCTGCAACCACAACTAGGTGAGTACAAACACAGAGCAAGTGGATATTTTGAAATCATTTTTGATATTTTGGAAAATGTATTTATCATAAATGTAGAACATCAAATTTCATTTACCAGATGGTACATCTTATTTGTCAGCTTAGATAAAAACACCCTGACTCCATTGAAATTTTATATTGTCCCTAATTTCATATTTCCTACACCAGATGAAACATCCTGTTTTCTAGTTCAGATAAAAACTTCCTTGCTCAATACCGGATGATACATCCTGTTTAGTAGAAAATGAAATTTTATATTTGTCTTCTATTTGTCCCAACACCGGAAGGTACATCCTGTTTTTTTCCAGCTCAGATAAAAGCTCCCTTGCTCAATACCGATGATACATCCTGTTAGTAGAAAATGAAATTTTATATTTGTCTACAATATCTCCCAACACCGGAAGGTACATCCTGTTTTTGTTTTTAAATGATCCAAACCAGATGATACAGTAGAAAAGGAAATTTTAGATTTGAAAAATGAAATTTAAGATTTTAGATTTGAAAAATGAAATTTGAGATTTTAGATTTGAAAAATGAAATTTGAGATTTTAAATTTTTCTATCTCCCAACCCCGGAAGGTACATCCTGTTTTTGTTTTTAAGAACTCTCCCTCGTTCATCATATTTAATCTGTGTTATTTTTTTATTTTTTTAATTGTACATTTTAAAATATTAGGTGTTACTCAAGTTTAGCATTCATAAAGATATGTAAAGGCAAAGATAGTTATAATTACAAGACTACACCATTTAATGAGGACAGCAAAAAGGATGGAGGAGTCTTTTGATCCTATGGAAGTTAGCAACAGTCTGGATGACAAAATCATTATCCCCAAAAGAGGAAGAAGTGGTTATCGACTCTGAAGAAGCTATGAGTCTGTTGTTAAAAAAAATACCACTGCAATTTGTTGGATTTTCATAATAGGATGAAAAGAGAAAATGAGTCTTTGGAGGAACTTTATAAAGATTTGGTTAAGTTGTATCTCGTATTTTTTTGAAGTTTACAATTTGGGAATTTGAAATCTTAATTTTTATAGAGAAAAGAAAATGTGTATCTCGAATTTTGAAACAAAATATATATATATATATATATATATATATATATATATATATATATATATATATGTGAGGTTTATCAATAGACCCTCAGAAAGTACTGTTTGTCATTCATATAGCCGGTACTTACCTGATCGCCTGATTTATGTAAGATAACTCTGAGTGAATAATATATCTTTTTTGACAGTTAAGTTGTACTCAAAAGCATAAAATATTTATTTTCTTTATTAGTATATAAACCAATTTGTTAACACCATGAAGTATATGACTAACTAAGATGGATTCAGTTAAGTATGTAAGCGGTAGTTTCAGGATTTATAAAGATATTGACTGACTATAGTTTTTATAGACAATTAAATGTCATTTCCATTCTGATTATATAATATTTTTTTTTACAGAACTAAAACAATGACTAAGGCAAGAGCAGTGGGTATTGATTTGGGAACTACTTATTCCTGTGTGGGTGTATTCCAACATGGAAAAGTTTAAATAATTGCGAATGACCAGGGCAATAGGACTACACCTTCATATGTGGCCTTCACAGATACTGAGCGTCTTATTGGAGATGCTGAAAAACCAGGTGGCTATGAACCCCCAAAACACTGTTTTTGATGCAAAGAGACTGATTGGCAGGAAGTTTGATGATCATAATGTCCAGTTTGACATGAAACACTGGCCTTTCACTGTTATAAACGATAATACCAAGCCAAAGATTCAGGTAGAGTACAAAGGCGATAAGAAAACATTTAATCCTGAAGAAATTTCTTCAATGGTGCTAATAAAAATGAAGGAAACTGCAGAAGCATACCTAGGAGTTACAGTGAAAGATGTAGTAATTACAGTCCCAGCCTATTTTAATGATTCTCAACGTCAGGCTACCAAAGATGCTGGCACCATATCTGGTTTGAATGTATTGCGCATCATTAATGAACCTACTGCTGCTGCCATTGCATATGGGCTTGACAAGAAAGTATGTGGTGAGAGAAATGTACTGATTTTCGATCTTGGTGGTGGTACTTTTGATGTATCCATCCTAACAATCGAGGATGGTATTTTTGAAGTAAAGTCTACTGCAGGTGACACTCACTTGGGTGGTGAAGATTTTGACAATCATATGGTGAATCACTTCATACAAGAGTTTAAAAAAAAGTACAAGAAGGACCCATCTGAAAACAAGCATGCCCTTCATAGACTTCATACTGCTTGTGAACGTGCAAAGCGCACTCTGTCTTCATCAACTCAAGCTAGTGTAGAAATAGACTCCTTATTTGAGGGTATAGACTTCTACACCTCTATTACACGTGCTCGTTTTGAAGAGCTGTGCGCAGACTTGTTCCGTGGAACTCTGGAGCCTGTTGAAAAAGCTCTTCGTGATGCAAAGATGGACAAAGCTCAGATTCAAGATATTGTTCTTGTGGGAGGATCTATTCGCATTCCCAAAATTCAGAAGCTCTTGCAGGACTTCTTCAGTGGAAAGGAACTGAACAAATCTACTAATCCTGATGAAACAGTGGCATATGGTACAGCTGTTCAAGCAGCTATTTTGTGTCGTGATAAGTCTGAAGCTGTGCAGGATTTGCTTCTACTTGATGTAACTCCACTTTCATTGGGTATCGAGACAGCTGGAGGAGTAATGACTACTCTAATAAAACGCAACACAACCATTCCAACCAAGCAGACTCAGACGTTCACCACTTACTCGGATAACCAACCAGGTGTGCTCATTCAGGTATGTGAAGGAGAACGTGCAATGACCAAGCATAACAACCTTCTCGGTAAATTTGAGCTAATTGGCATACCTCCAGCACTTCGAGGTGAACCTCAGATTGAAGTTACTTTTGATGTAGATGTTAATTGTATATTAAATGTATCTGCTGTTGATAAGAGCACTGGAAAGAAAACAAGATAACTATTACCAATGACAAGGGCCGTCTGAGCAAAGAAGAAATTGAACACATGGTAAAAGATGCGGAAAAGTACAAAGATGAAGATGAGAAACAGAGGGATCGTGTTTCTGCCAAAACTCCTAGAATCTTACTGTTTTAATATGAAGTCCACTATAGAAGAAGAAAAATTCAAGGATAAGGTTTCTGAAGAGGATCGTAACAAGATTCTGGAAGCTTGTAATAATGCAATCAAGTGGTTAGATTCAAATCAGCTTGGTAAGAAAGAAGAGTACGAGCATAAGCAGAAAGAAATTGAGCACATTTGCCACCCAATTATCACAAAGATGTATCAAGCATCTGGAGGTGCTCCGAGTGGTATACCAGGAGGCTTCCTAAGTGGTATGCCAGGAGGCTTCCCTGGTGGTATGCCAGGAGGTAGTGGTTCTGGTGCCCCTGGTGCTACTAGTGGTGGTGGTTCTGGTCCTACCATTGAAGAGGTAGACTAAATTCTTAATACAAATTAAATTTTAAAGAGTTTGATTCAGTACTCCTTAAAGAATGTTAATATTTTGAACTTTAATTTTTAATGTCTGGGTGGGTATTAAAGGATTAAAAGATTAAAACATTATTCTTGTTTAATTTATTCATTCATCTAATAATTGCAAATACTAGTGCTGGTATTTCAGGACTGAAAAGTATGTCAAGAGGCTTCCCTGGTGGTATTCTAGAAGACTCCGTAGATGCCCCTAGATCTTAACAGAAATAAATTAAGAGCTGAAAATATCCAGCCAATACAGGACTCACATTAACAAGTTAGAAAAGTTCTTTTATCTTTTTAAGGAAAAGAAATATTCCATTTTTTGTTTTAATTTTCAATATATTTATTTCTCTATTTAATACATTGGTGAAGTCCACACTAAAAAATAGCCCACTTGCATGGTATGGTGCAACAGTTCAAGCTGCTATTTGGTGTGGTGACAACAAGTCTGAAGCAATATCCACAATGGGTTCTTACCAGAGATGATTGGAAAACCAGCAAAGAGAGAAAGGAATCACCCAAGCTTCTCCCTCATATAAAAAGTCAGAGAGTAACTGAAGTCTTGCCAGTTAAGAAGTGATCTTTCACTAACGAACTTCTTCTCAAGCCCCTATCCAGCCAAACCCAGATAGAGGAGTAAGACACCACCACTACAAACTAGAATGGAGATTACACTACCACAAACTTTGGAACTAAAGGGAAGACTGGAAATTATACTACCACAACTAAAAGGAAAACTGGAGATTAAATCATCACAACTGTCTTCTGAACAAGAAACAATGGTGATATCATTACAACCTGTTTCTGAACAACCTTCTGAAGAAGTACTACACCTACAACCTGTTTCTGAACAACCTTTGAACTCCCTGGAAAACAACTTGGACATAGGATGCTCTTCCTCTTCCTCTACTTCAAAAAGCTTCAAGTCGATTGTTAAAGAGGTATCAACAGTTTCCCAAATTTATGAAATGGTGGGAAATGCCCTAAAACATCAAGGCAAGTTTAAGCATCGTGTTTCCTTTTGGGAAAGGGAGTTTGTTGAAATGTACGACTTCAAAATAGACTTAGACGAAGTGGATCGCTTGTACCATATATTCTACGGTGAAGAAGACGACGATGATTATGTTTATTATGAACTGGTGGTACGAATGAATCATTATGAAAATCATCTTCATGAGGATACTCATGTTTTCGTGGAAATGTCAGCATCTTGCACGAAGGAAGATGGTTTTGAATCAGAGTTAGGAGACTGTGGAGGAGATATAGGTATTACCTTCTTACCTGTTAATCTCCTCATTCACGATGCTAATAATAGTGGTTTAAAGACATTCAGGGCAAGTAAAGATTATAAAGATCTCCTAATTAAGTCACTAAAAGAAGATGGATATGACATACCAAACAGTGAATCTGATCTTCCTCCTCTGTATAATAGGTTTGCTCCTCAATAATATAGTGACTTCTGTCGTCGCCCTTTGAATGGGAGTGATATTTTTCAAATTGAACCAAGTCTGTTATAACATATTTTCCTTATCAATGACTAAATAAATAATCAATGAATAAATAAATAAAATAATTGTTTTAATCTTTTAATCTATACCCACCCAGATATTGACAAAGGGGTAAGTAAGACTTGTAAGATCTTAACCCTTTTAGCTCTATTGGGAATTCACTATAGCAATGTACTGATGTTATTGAAATTTTATATTCTTGTAACTCTACTTTTTACCCTCAAAAAAACCTGATGGGACCCTGAAAAAGGAGTCCTGAATCAGAAACTATGAAATGGCATCTCTTGGACCCTTGTCCAAGGCCTTGATGTTCAGGTGGAAAAATGGTTGGAAATGTCCTCAAACATCAATACAAGTTTAAGCATCATCTCTCCTTTTGGGAAAAGGGGTTCGGGTTCATTGATTTGCACTACTTCGAAATAGACTTAGACAAAGTAAATCACTTATACCATATTTTCTGCTGTGAAGACAACGGTTATAATGGTGACAAGCATTATGAACTGGTGGTATGAATGGATTATGATAATACTCAGGTTTTCGTGGAAATGACAGCAATAGGTAAGAATGAAAATGGTTTTAATTCAATTGAGTTTGATTCAGAGGAATTACCCAAGCTTCTCTCTTACATATATATAAAAAGTCAGGGGTGACTGAAGTCTTGCCAGTTAAGAGGTGATCTTTCACTTTTGGGAAATGGACTTTGTCAGTAAATTGTACAACTTCAAAATAGACTTAGAGACAAAGTGAATTGCTTGTACCATATATTCTGCATTGAAGACGACAGTGATGATGGTGAAAATGTTTATGAACTGTTGTACAAATGACTCCTCTATTTAATTATCATCTTGTATCATCATGTAGAAATACTCAATCTTTCAAGTTGAACCATGTCTGTTGTAACAAATATAAAGGAATTATCAATGAATAAATAACTAAAATAAAAATTATATTTTAATCTTTTAATCCTTTAATACAAACCCAGACATTAATAACAAAAGGGATAAGACTTTGTAGTGTAGGATCTTATAATCCTTTAATACCCACTCAGACATTGACAAAGGGGATAAAAGTTCAAAATATTAAAATCTTGAAGGAGTATTGAATCAGAAACATTCAGCATACAAGAAAGCCTCTTGGTATACCTCCAGACATAAGAAGGCATGAAGCAGTGGTATACCTGTTGGTGCTATCTGTGAATGGTAGCCATTATAGGTACATGAACTTCAAGTTAAAACAGTAAACCTGAGAGATATGTCAATTAGCTCAAATTTACTGAGAAGGTTGACTCCTGAGGTCTATTGAAGCACCCAGCACTAGGTATTCCTTTGAAGCCTTTCTCACCCTACTGGTCATTTGAAGGCAGCTTCTTTTTGTCACTCAAGACTTCGTATTCAATAATCCTTTTCCATAACTAAAAAATAGCCCACTTGCATGGTATGGTGCAACAGTTCAAGCTGCTATTTGGTGTGGTGACAACAAGTCTGAAGCAATATCCACAATGGATTTTTACCAGAGATGATTGGAAAACCAGCAAAGAGAGAAAGGAATCACCCAAGCTTCTCCCTCATATAAAAAGTCAGAGAGTAACTGAAGTCTTGCCAGTTAAGAAGTGATCTTTCACTAACGAACTTCTTCTCAAGCCCCTATCCAGCCCAACCCAGATAGAGGAGTAAGACACCACCACTACAAACTAGAATGGAGATTACACTACCACAAACTTTGGAACTAAAGGGAAGACTGGAAATTATACTACCACAACTAAAAGGAAAACTGGAGATTAAATCATCACAACCGTCTTCTGAACAAGAAATAATGGTGATATCATTACAACCTGTTTCTGAACAACCTTCTGAAGAAGTACAATACCTACAACCTGTTTCTGAACAACCTTCTGAAGAAGTACAACACCTACAACCTGTTTCTGAACAACCTTCTGAAGAAGTACAACACCCTTTGAACTCCCTGGAAAACAACTTGGACATAGGATGCTCTTCCTCTTCCTCTACTTCAAAAAGCTTCAAGTCGATTGTTAAAGAGGTATCAACAGTTTCCCAAATTTATGAAATGGTGGGAAATGCCCTCGAACATCAAGACATGTTTAAACGTCATGTTTCCTCTTGGGAAATGGAGGTCAACCTTGATTTGTCACACTTCAAAATAGACTTAGACAAAGTGGATCGCTTGTACCATATATTCTGCAAAGAAGACAACAACTGTTTTTATGGTACCAATGTTTATGAATTGGTGGTACGAATGGATTGTGGTGATACTTATGTTTTCGTGGAAATGACAGCATCTTGCGCGACTGAAAAAGGTTTTGATGCCGGAGATTCCGGAGACTTTGGAGGAAAGATAAGTATTACCTCCCTACCTATTAATCTCCTCTTAAGTGAAATATTAAGGACAAGTAAGGATTATAAAGATCTCCTAATTAAGTCACTGATTGAAGATGGATATGGAGATTACATACCAAACAGTGAATCTGATCTCCCTCGTCCATATAATTTTTGGTTTAAATCCTCTATGTCATATTATGCCATTTATTATGGAAGATGTCTCTTGTTGAAGAGGAGGTGACATCATCAACTTGTAACTCAAAATACCTTGTATGCCACCACATTATATCCTTTTTCATAACTAAACAAATCTATTAATCTTAATGTATGTCTGTTATAGCAATAGCAAGATGAATTATCAATGAATAAATAAATAAAACAAGAATATGTTTTAATCTTTTAATCCTTTACAATCTTTGGCATAATAATTCAGAAGCACCACCACACTTCTTTCTTACCAAGCTGATTTGAATCTAACCACTTGATTGTGTATTATATTAGCTTCCAGAATCTTGTTAGGATCTTCTTCAGAAACCTTATCCTTGATTTTTTTTTTCTTCCACAGTGGACTTCAAATTAAGATTCTACGGAGTTTTTGGTAGAAACACGATCCCTCTGTTTCTCATCTTCAACTTTGTTGTACTTTTCCGCATCTTTTACCATGCATTCAATTTCTAATGTTTACCAAGAAGGTTGTTATTCTGGAGAGAATTCCAGGGGTCAACACCCTGTTAACCAGGTTGTTACTGCTGGCCACATGCAGTCCAATGTACTAACCACCGCCTGGCTGGTCAGGTACGACTTTAAGTGCCTGTCTAGTGCCTACTTGAAGACATCCCTGCCCCTGATGTATGCTGGGAGGCAGTTGAATAATCTTGGGCCCCTGGCACTTATTTGTGTTGTCCCTAAACGTGCTAGTGGCACCCTTGCTTTTCATAGAGGGGATGCTAGGGGATGCTACATTGCCTGCAATCTGTTGCATATGGTGCAACAGTTCAAACTGCTATTTGGTGTGGTGACAAAAAGTGTCTGAAGCAATATCCACAATGGGTTTTTACCAGAGATGGTGGGAAAAACCAGCAAAGAGAGAAAGGAATTACCCAAGCTCCCCCTCCTAAATACATATAAAAAGTCAGGGGTGACTGAAGTCTTGCCAGTTGAGAGGTGATCTTCCACTAACGAACTTCTTCCCAAGCCCCTGCCCAGCCCAACCCAGATAGAGGAGAGGACACCACCACTACAAACTAGAATGGAGATTACACTACCACAATCTTTGGAACTAAAGGGAAGACTGGAGATTACATTACCACAAACTTTGGAACTACCAGGAAGAACGGAGATTACACTACCACAATCTGTGCTACAACAAACTTTTGAACTAAAAGGAAAAATGGAGATTAAATCATCACAACCTTCTTCTGAACAAGAAACAATGGTTTCACAACCTTTGAACTCCCTGGAAAACAACTTCGACATAGGATGCTCTTCCTCTTCCTCTACTTCAAAAAGCTTCAAGTCGATTGTTAAGGAGGTATCAACAGTTTCCCAAATTTATGAAATGGTGGGAAATGCTCTCAAACATCAAGACAAGTTTAAACGTCATATTTCCTTTTGGGAATTGAATGGCGTTGAAAGAGACTTCAAAATAGACTTAGACAAAGTGGATCGCTTGTACCATATATACTACGGTGAAGACAATGATACCATTGATTATCAACTGGTGATACGAATGGTTCGGAATGATAACACTCATGTTTTCATGGAAATGACAGCATCTTCCACGAAGGAAGATGGTTTTGAATCAGAGTTTGGTGGAGGAGATATAGGTATTTTCTTACCTATTAATCTCTTCATTTGCTATTCTGATTCTGATAGTTTAAAGACAAGTAAGGATTATAAAAATCTCCTAATTAAGTCACTGAAAGAAGATGGATATGATCTTCCATACAATTGGCTTGAAGAATCTATAATGGAAGATGATGAATAGTGACTTTTTTTTTACCATGGACAACAGAATTTTTGGGGTATCACCAGAAGTCTTAATAGATTCTGTAGACTCCTTCATATACTTCTGCTGCCTTTGTGTCCAAGGCCTTGTTGTACAGGTGGAGAAATTCTGCCGCCTTTGTGTCCAAGGCCTTGTTGTTCAGGTGGAGAAAAAACCAATCAGCTCACCGTGAAAGGAATTACTGAAGTAGTCTCTTGCCAATTAAGATGTGATCTTCCACTTTTGAGAAATGGACTTCATCGGTGAATTGTATGATTTCAATGATTGATTGTGCCATATTCTCATCTGCAGTGAAACGACAGTGATGATGGTGAAAATATTTATGAACAAGTAAGGATTATAACTAAACAGTGAATCTGATATTCATTGTCCATATAATTTTTGGGTTGAATCCTCCTCTATGTTATTTAGTCTGGAAGATGTCTCTTGTTGAAGAGGTTATATCAACTTGTAAGCCACATTATAATATATAAGGAATTATCAATGAATAAATAAATAAAATAAATATTATGTTTTAATCTTTTAATCTACACGCACACATTCTTGAAGGAGTATTGAATCAGAAACTATGGAATGGCCAAAACCACCACCACCAATAATAGTTGAAAGTCTGCTGGTATTCCACCAGGGAAGCCTCCCGACATACCTCCAGGTATAAGTATACCTCCAGGCATATCACTAGGAAAGTTTCCTGGAATACTATTCGGAGCACCTCCAGCTGCTTGATAAATCTTTGTGATAATTGGGTGGCAAATGTGCTCAATTTCTTTCTGCTTATTCTTGTACTCTTCTTCCTTACCAAAGCTGATTTGAATCTAACCACTTGATTGCATTATTACAAGCTTCCAGAATCTTGTTATGATTCTCTTCAGAAACCTTATCATTGAATTTTTCTTCTTCTAGGTATTACCTTCTTACCTATTAATCTCCTCATTTACGATGTTAATAAATTTGTAAGTCAGAGTGAATATGATCTTCCTCCTCTAGATAATTAATTGGCTTGAAGAATCTACCTCCTCTATGTCATCTAGTTTGGAAGATGTCTCTTGTTAAAGAAGAGGTGACATCAACTTGTAACTAAATACCTTGTATACCACATGATCCTTTTCCATAACTAAACAAATCTTAATAATTATACCACAGGCTTGTAAAACATTTAAGATATAAAAAGTTTGTCTATTTAAGATAAGGAATTATCAATGTATTTTTTTAATCTACATCAATTCTTGAAAGTACTGAATCATGAACTATGGAATGGCCAAAACTACCGCCACCAATTGCTGAAAGTCTCCTGGCATTCCACCAGGGAAGGTTCCTGGCATACCTCCAGGTATTTCACTAGGAAAGCCTCTGGCATAAATGAGTTTTTACCAGAGATGGTGGGAAAACCAGCAAAGAGAGAAATGAATTACCCAAGCTTCTCCCCCATACATTTAAAAAGTCAGGGGTGACTGAAGTCTTGCCAGTTAAGAGGTAATCTTCCACTGGCAAATTCCTTGATGCTGGTGAGGGGCTCTGTGCTCCAGTCCCCTAAATTAAGCCTAAATACCTTCCAACCCCTTCCCCCACAGGTGCTGTAATCTTTCTCCATAATAATAGCAGAGGTTCCATTGTTGTATTTTAGTATAATATCCCCAGTTCATCCCATGCTTGGTCCTCTTGTCCTTTAGCAAGTAGTGTTCCTTAGCAGTAGGGTCTAATGACCATGAGGAAGAAACTGATGTATTCATTAATGCTGTGGGTAATGAACTAAGGAATTGTACCTGTTCTCCCTTTCCTTGGATCATACCTTTTTGCCTCCCATTTCCCAGGCTGTATGGTTCCTATAGGCACTTTAGAACTGGTTACTTCGTTACAAGCACAAGTCACCCCTGACTTTTTATTTGAGGGAAAAGCTTAGGTAATTCCTTTCTCCCTCTGGTAAACCCATTGAGGGGAGGAGTTGTTTTAGGTAATTCTCTCTTTGCTGGTTTTCCCACTATCTCTGGTAAAACCCCATTGTTGATATGGCTTCAGACTTGTTGTCACCACACAAAATAGCAGCTTGAACTGTTGCACCATACCATATGCCACCACACCTACCATGGCTACCTCAATAGACCTCAGCAGACCTCAGCAGGAGTCTAACTACATGATAACTTGTGTGGTACCCTAGTAGATATTCCTACCTTGACCGGTCAGTTAGAAGTAATGAAATCGTAAGCCACAAAGAAATGGATTACGATTACCCTATTCTAAGGTTTTGTACAGTTTATTGAGGAATGAGGGTTCTACATTGACACTGGATATATTTTAATAATAAAAATTTTTTTTTTAGATGCCTCTCAGCTTACATCAGGGAAATTACCAAAAAAACCCTGTCTGTCTTTCAAGCACCTAAAGTCGGTACCTGACCAGCCAGGCTGTGGTTCGTACGTTGGACTGCGTGCGGGTCGAGAGGCCAAATTTCAGAGTGCAAAAAAAAAAAAAAACTTCTGGAATGATAGAAATCATTTTTCTGAAGGTAATTTAAATTTAAAAGAAAATTTACGAAATTATGTTTTCACGAGTTTTGATAATTCAGCGGTCATTTTGATAATTCTGCGGTCATTTTCCCGACTTTGACTCCCATTTTAGGTCAATTACCTTATTCCAGTCAACCAAATTATAAGTATTTTAATAGTTACTTTTATTTTACTGATTGAGTACAATAAACCACTAATACACCAATGTTTCAAAATTCACAATATCCCTTTCAGATTTCCGGTGAACTATCACCCATATCATAGTTCTACGGCTTTGAATTCAGTGTCCAAACCGTAGTTCTACAGTGCCCCGTGGCCTGATCGCTAAAGCTCTCGCTTCACACGGCGAGGGTCTGCGTTCGATTCCCAGCTCGAGTAGAAACATTGTTTCTTTACACCGGTTGTCTATGTTCACCCATCAGTAAAATGGGTACCTAAGAGTTAGTCGACTGGTGTGGGTCGCATCCTGGGACAAGGACCTAATTTGCCCGAAATGCTCTGCATAACAAGGGATTTTCTATGTAGTATATGTCACTGATGTCAGCTAGGCCTATATACCTTGCACATGTACTTGTAGTAAATAAAAAAATATTATTATTGTTATTATTATGTAAGTTTTTCCACCCTGAAATGTGCCACACATCAATTCAGGAAAGAGTGCTGTAACTTGTATTGTCAGGCATACCACCTAATGGGTACGAGGCGACACAGAACATCCAGACCATGGCAAAATCAGGGTAGCCACAGCCACTCCGGAGAGAGGTTTTTTAGTGCCAGGAAGGAAAAAAAGCTGGCAAGAAATGACAGAAATTGTACACCAACTGCAATCATTTATGGAGTGGAATCACAGTCAGTGGCCTCCACTCCATTGCAACAGATATTAGAGTCAGGAAAAAAATACCCCCCATACCACCAATCCAACTACATTTATCTTTGCTAATATACAGTGTCTAAAGCCAGAAACAAACAACAAGGTACCTTACATTCGTGGACTGCTTACAGAGTCAAACGCTATGTTTACGGCTTTCACAGAGACCCACATAAGAGATCACTTGGACAATGAAATATGGATCCCGGGCTACAACCTATACAGGTGTGATAGAGTGAACAGGCAAAAAGGGGGGGGGTGGCCTGTATATCACAGAGTCACTTATATGTTCAGAACTACTAAATGCCTCAAATGATGTAGTTGAAGTATTAGCAATAAAGGTCGAGAATCAAAACCTGGTGATCGTGGTTGTCTACGAGCCCCCGGATGCAACGTCCCAACAATTCCAGAAACAGCTTCTGAAAATTGACCATTATCTGTAAAATCTTCCAGCTCCTGCCCCCAACATCTTGCTACTGGGGGATTTCATTTTCCTATGCAAAATCAAAGTCGAGAACTACAAGAAGCCCCTATCACGTGCTTTTAACATCCAATGGAGAGGGAGCATGGACACTGGGATAATCCGCAGCTACTAAAAACAACAGACATAGCCCCGCTCCACAAAAGGGACAGTAAAGCAATAGCAAAGAACTACAGACCAATTGCGCTAACGTCCCATATCATAACAATCTTTGAAAGGGTTCTAAGAAGCAAGATCGCCACCCATCTTGATACCCATCAATTGCACAACCCAGCATGGGTTTAGAGCAGGCCGCTCCTGTCTGTCCCAACTACTGGACCACTACGACAAGGTCCTGGATGCTCTAGAAGATAAACAGTATGCAGATGTTATATACACAGATTTTGCAAAAGCCTTTGACAAGTGTGACCATGGTGTAATAGCACACAAAATGCTTGATAAAGGAATAACAGGAAAAGTGGGTAGATGGATCTATAATTTCCTAACAAGTAGAACACAAAGAGTAGTAGTCAACAGAGTATAATCTGAGGCAGCTACTGTGAAAAGCTCTGTTCCACAAGGCACAAGGCACAGTACTTGCTCCCATCCTATTCCTCATCCTCATATCAGACATTGACAGGGAAATAAGCCACAGTGCTGTGTCTTCCTTTGCAGATGACATCCGAATCTGTATGACAGTGTCCACCGTTGAAGACACTACAAGACTCCAAGCAGACATAAACCAAATATTTAAATGGGCTGCAGAAAACAATATCAAGTTCAATGATGAGAAATTTCAATTACTCAGATACGGAAGGAAAACGTGAAGAAATTAAAATCTCACCGCACGCATAAGTGCGATAAACCACTTCAACTACTGGGAACGCTTGAAGTTCCTAAACCTGTACTCTCTAGAACGCAGGCGGGAGAGATACATTATTATATACACATGGAAAATTCTCGAGGGCTTATTATCAACTCCCTACGAAAGCAAAAGACTCAGCAGGCGATGTAACATCTCCCCAATGAAGAGCAAGGGTGCCACTAGCACGTTGAGGGACAACACAATAAGTGTGAGGGGCCCAAGATTGTTCAACTGGCTTCCAGCATACATCAGGGGGATTACCAACAAACCCCTGGCTGTCTTCAAGCAGGCACTGGACAGGCATCTCAAGTCGGTACCTGATCAGCCGGGCTGTAGTTCGTACGTTGGACTGCGTGTGGCCAGCAGTAACAGCCTGGTTGATCAGGCTCTGGTCCAACAGGAGGCCTGGTCAGAGACCGGGCCGCAGGGGCGTTGACCCCTGGAATTTTCTCCAGGTAGACTCTAGGTATTATTATTTTGAGCTCAGCTCACTCAGATAAGCTTTTAGCAGCAAATTTGGGCCCTAGATTTAAGAGAATACATCTATGTAGTAAGTATGCTCCACATAAAACAAATCCTGCAGCACACAGTGCATAATGAGAAAAAAAAACTGAAACCCGCAATTTTCGATTAAAACAGCAACTTTGCAGTGCTTTTTCATATACTTTGTAAAGTTGTATTTGCGATTTCATGATCTCATTTGATAGAATGGAAGACATACTACATATATAAAAATGATTTTGATTGGTTTTAGTACTGCAAATGGCTTGAAACTGAGCTCAAAGTAGCGGAAATATTAAATTCTTGCCAATGCTTAAAAGAGTAAACAAATGACCTCACACGTCTAATACGCACCAGCTGGTTTTGTCTAATATACGTTCACAAATGTAGTGATATTATGTGTACAATTATTACAGTATTGCATAAGAGTAATTCTTCCATTTTTTGTTTTGAATAAAAATTCATTATGTGAATAAAAAATAAAAATCGAAATCATTTATAAAGACTGAAAACATAACTAATGAACAGAGGAAATGTTAGTTTAGTGTCAGGAATACCTGTATTGTTTATTCTGCACTCTATTTTGAATTTGGAATATTTTGAACTTTGAGTTAATTTGGCTAAATTACCAAATTCCAATCAACTTTATTTTGTGTTGCAACAGTTGAATGGGCGATTTCTTGTGCTCAATCGATAGAATAGAAGTAATACTAGTGACATAGCTAAAAATTTGGTCGACTGGAATAATGTAATTAGCCTAAAATGGGAGTCAAAGTCGGCAAAATCGCCGAAAAAAATAAGATTTTATTTTTATTTTTTGGACACTGGTGCACAACCCCTTCCAAAAATGGCCTATATATACTTTCCTAGAACTAAAATAAGATGTTCACTGTTCATTAATCACGCCTTTATGCCCTCCTATATTACTCTTGCTTTCTAATTTTGTTTATTTTTTCTTACCAAAAATAGAAGGTTTACTGTTATACAGACTATTGTATTATTGTAAAAATAGTATACATAATATCAGTGCACGTGTAAAAGAATTTTAAGACTCACCAGTTAACGTGTATTGGACACATAGTGTGATTTGTGTATTCCCAAACATGAGTAAAAATTAAACATTTTTGTTATTTTGCACTCAGATTCAAGGTACTTGTCATTGTTAAACCAATCATAATCATTTATATTTCTGTAGTATATCTTCCGTTCTATCGAATGAGACCAAAAAAAACGAGAATATAATCATAAATGCTATACAAAAATAGATTGCAAAGTGTGTAAAAAAAAAAAGGTCAGATTTCTTTTCCATTTTAGTAAGGTTGAAGTTAAAACACTGTATTGTTTGTTATGTAGGATTTTTTTTATACAGTGCAGTCAAAGGGTTAATGCAATATATAATACAAAAATAAGAGTTTATTAGGTATTATGAGGTATTAGTGTTATGAGTTAAGTATGTGTGTGTATGAGTTAGTATTTGGCACCACGTTTTCTCTACCATCAAAATAAAAATTGCAGTTTCAAAGAGTCGAATTAAAGCTCCCAATCCCTTTTTGTGTGTATGTGTAACTCCCATATTCATGTATACATTTTTTTTTATTTTTCGAATTTGACGCCTATTTTAGGCCAAATACCTCATTCCATGCTTGGGTGTACCAGCAGGCCTCAGCAACCAGGCTGTTACTTCACCCATACCCACACAATACACCCACTGGTGGGTGTACGCCCAGGCTGTTAATTCACCCATACCCACACAATACACCCACTGGTGGGTGTACCAGCAGGCCTCAGCAACCAGGCTACTCACCGCTCCACCAATACACCACTGTGGTGTCACCAGCTGTTACTTCACCCATACCCCACAATACACCCACTGGTGGGTGTACACCCAGGCTGTTACTTCACCCATACCCACACAATACACCCACTGGTGGGTGTACACCCAGGCTGTTACTTCACCCATACCCACACAATACACCCACTGGTGGGTGTACCAGCAGGCCTCAGCAACCAGGCTGTTACTTCACCCATACCCACACAATACACCCACTGGTGGGTGTACCAGCAGGCCTCAGCAACCAGGCTGTTACTTCACTCATACCCACACAATACACCCACTGGTGGGTGTACCAGCAGGCCTCAGCAACCAGGCTGTTACTTCACCTATACCCACACAATACACCCACTGGTGGGTGTACACCCAGGCTGTTACTTCACCCATACCCACACAATACACCCACTGGTGGGTGTACACCCTAGCTGTTACTTCACCCATACCCACACAATACACCCACTGGTGGGTGTACCAGCAGGCCTCAGCAACCAGGCTGTTATTTCACCCATACCCACACAATACACCCACTGGTGGGTGTACCAGCAGACCTCAGCAACCAGGCTGTTACTTCACACAATACACCCACTGGTGGGTGTACCAGCAGGCCTCAGCAACCAGGCTGTTACTTCACCCATACCCACACAATACACCCACTGGTGGGTATACCAGCAGGCCTCCGCAACCAGGCTGTTACTTCACCCATACCCACACAATACACCCACTGGTGGGTGTACCAGCAGGCCTCAGCAACCAGGCTGTTACTTCACCCATACCCACACAATACACCCAGATACCAATGCCCGAGCAAGTGATTACCTAGATGGGAATTTCCCATCCTCCTTATATCTTGCACCTACAGAACCCACTGAAGTCTCCATGATAATCAAGTCACTTAAAAATAAATCAGGACATCTGTCTCAAGTTCCACCCTTAATATACAAACGAGCTGCTCATGTCCTTTCATATCCTATTTCTTTACTTTTTAACAAATCATTAGAATCTAGCACCTTCCCAACACTACTCAAAACAGCAAGGGTTACACCAATACACAAAGGTGGTGACCCTACAGACGTAAATAACTATAGGCCTATATCAAATCTACCATTGCTATCCAAAATATTCGAGAAACTTGTGCACAAGAGATTATACTCGTTTATAACTACACAAAGCATACTCAACCCTTCAGGAAAAATAAAAGCACTAACGATGCAATAGTAAAAATGATAGACCTGCTTTACACAGCACTTGAAAATAAGGAATATCCACTAGGACTTTTAATTGACTTAAGGAAAGCTTTTGACACAGTAAACCACGGCATCCTACTCCACAAACTTGACCACTATGGAATAAGAGGTCATGCACTAGCATACCTCAAATCCTACCTCACTAATAGGTACCAGTATGTCACTATTAAAGACACATCCTCCACGACACTACCATTAGACACCGGCGTACGCAGGAAGTGTCCTTGGTCCCCTGCTCTTCCTCTTATACATCAATGATCTTCCCAATGTATCACAACACTTGAAACCAATACTCTTTGCTGACGATACAACTTATGTCATCTCCCACACAAACCTTGCCACGCTTAATACCATTGTTAACGACAATTAATAAAAATATCAACATGGATGACTGCCAATAAACTTACACTCAACACTGATAAGACCTTCTATATTATGTTTGGCAACAGAACAGATGATCCACAATTAAACATTAAGATCAACTCTACACCTATTGCTAGACATAACGAGGGCAAGTTCCTGGGCCTTCACCTTGACAGCAGCCTGAAATTCAGCACCCATATCCAACACATAACAAAGAAAGTGTCCAAAACTGTGGGGATCCTCTCTAAGATACGGTATTATGTACCACAATCAGCCATACTCACACTATACTACTCACTCATCTATCCCTACCTCACATATGCCATTTGTGCATGGGGATCAACAGCAATTACCCACCTAAAGCCAATAATAACCCAACAAAAAGCCGCAAGAATTATCACACAATCCAACGCTAGGCAGCACACCCCCCCACTCTTCAAAGACCTAAACCTACTCACTGTCCAGAACATCCATACTTACTACTCTGCTATCTACATTTATAGAACCAAAAATTCCAACTTTAACCCTGAGCTAAAACACTTTCTTGACAGTTGTGACAGGACCCATAGACATAATACCAGACATAAACATCTCTTTGACATTCCCCGTGTCCGACTAAATCTATACAAAAATTCAATGTGCATAAAAGGGCCTAAAATCTGGAACTCCCTGCCTGAAAACTCTAGAACTGCAGACACAACCTCCATTTTCAAAAGCACAGTTAAAAAACATCTTATCTCACTTACGCACCCAACTGGTAGTTAACCATACGAAAACTACTTTATCTTGCACATATCCACAGCAAAATACACTTATTGATATCTGTGATTCTCCTTAATTTGCACATTACTAACCACAGCAAAATACACTTATTGATATCTGTGATTCCCCTTAATTTGCACAGTTCCAACCAAAATTCTAATACAACTATTGCTCCATAATACTTAAGCTAGTCATAAGTTTGCCTAAGATACTCCAATATAGAATCTATATTATGCCAATATATCACCTTTATCATTAATATATAAACTAATTGCTAACTTTTTATACTAATTGTTAAATTCTCAATGTTTAAATTCCAGTACCTAAATTTTGTAAACCTAACCTTACAATCTGTATATCCATTGTATAGCTATTGAGTAAGACCTATCATAAGACTGCCTGAAAAGCCTAGGCATACCTAGGCATATTATTGGCCATCTTGTAATATCAACTTTAATGTATAACTATAAGTACCCCCCACCTTGTATTACATGAAATAAAGGATTTGAATTTTTGAATTTGAATTTTTGAACTGGTGGGTGTACACCCAGGCTGTTACTTCACTTATACCCACACAATACACCCACTGTGGGTATACCAGCAGGCCTTAGCAACCAGGCTGTTACTTCACCCATATCCCCCTGCAGCATCAGCCCACTGACTACATACCCCATCCCCACTGGTGGGTATACCAGCAGGCCTCGCAACCAGGCTGTTACTTCACCCATACCCACACAATACACCCACTGGTGGGTTACCAGCAGGCCTCAGCAACCAGGCTGTTACTTACTTCACCGCCCCATACCCTACACACAATACACCCACTGGTGGGTGTACCAGCAGGCCTCAGCAACCAGGCTGTTACTTCATCCATACCCACACAATACACCCACTGGTGGGTGTACAGCAGCCCAGCAGGCACACCTCACACACCCACTGGTGTTACAGAGGCCTCACACCAACTCACCCATACCACAATACACCTACTGGTGGGTGTACCAGCAGGCCTCAGCAACCAGGCTGTTACTGCTGGCAGCACACAGTCCAATATACAAACCACAGTCTGGCAGCTCAAGCACTGACTTTAAGTGCCTGGTAGTGTCAAATACTAACTAAGACACACAAACTCGTATTTTTATATCATATATAACAAAAAATCCTGCATCATACAGTGCATAAAAAAATGACCGTTTTTTTTGTATTAAAATACAGACTTTGCAGTCTATTTTCGTATAGGATTTATGGTTATATTTTCTTTTTCTTGATCTCATTTAATAGATTGGAAGATATACTACAGAAATAGAGATCATTGTGATTGGTTTCACGATGATAAGTACCTTGAAACTAAGCGCAAAATAGCAAAAATGTTCGATTTTTTGCCAATGTTCTGAAGTAAACAAATCATTCTACTTATCCAATACACGTCAACTGGAGAGTCTATTATACTATTTTTACAATAATGTAAGTCTCCATAATAGTAAACCTTCCATTTGTTGTGTTAATAAAAAAATTAAACAGAAAGTAAGAGTAATGTATAAGAGGGGTCTAAAAACGTGACTAATGAACAGAGAAAATCTTATTTTATTTCCTTGAATGTATGCTTTTTTTTATTTTAACTCTATTTTGAATTGACGTCTTATTTATTTAACATGAAATTGAGCCAAATTACCAATTTCTGACCAGTTTACTGGGTAGTTTAAATCGGTAACTTGGCGGTTTCTTGTACTCAATCGATAGAACAAATGGAGGGTTTTAAAAAAATAGCTATGAGTTTGGTTGACTGGAACAATAGTTGCCCAAAATAGGGTTCAAAATTAGCAAAAATTCCCTCTAAAATCTTGCAAAAGCAATTCAAAGGGTAAACACATTGTTAACCCAACCCAACTAACACATTTTAAACAACATCAAATTATATATTTATTCAACATAAATATTATATAATTATACATTATAAAAAAAAAATGTGATAATAATATATTTATAAATTTACTTAAAATTTTTACTTTTTTGAAACTCTAAATTTTTTAACAAAATCGTACATCAAAATATTTTTTGCAATCACCAAGCTATTGCTTTTAACCAAAATAGCAGTTTTATATTGGGAAAATATATATATATATGACGTATGTAAAGCATATTTTGGGAAAATTTTTTGGGCCCAGTAAAGTTTTGTGGCAGACGCAAGGAAAATCTCAATACACCAAAGGCAGGTCCACTTCTGAAGGGAAGAGACAAATTATAATCTCCTTTTAGAACGAGAAGGAGAGAGAGAGAGAGCAATGCACAAGCAGATATGAAGCCGTACTCGATCCCTTGGGATTGGAGAAGTGTTTTGCGCTTATTTGCCAAAAAACCTTGGAAAGTGTGTGGAGAGAGAGGGGTGAGGGCTGAAAGATGCTGCAGCCATCTTCTACTTTTTTTCTACTTATTATTATTATTATTATTATTATTATTATTATTATTATTATTATTATTATTATTTTAATTTTGGGCCAAAAT
>WNWK01032598.1:0-21781 GCA_009830355.1 Cherax destructor
TTTGGTAAAATCAGTTATTTTCCCACTAAACCCCTAAAGTAACCTCAAAATAAAACACATTCACCATTGCTCACCCAATTGTTTTTCCTAAGTGCATAAGACATCACAATCCTACTACTCACTGGTTTGCAACATCAGACTTTGAAATGCACCCACTGCAATTTACACTTAAAAATATTAAGTCTGTTAAGTTTTTTTTTTCCTGAAACATTTCATAAATATCACTTTTTGTTAACGTGATGCTCTGGTGCAACATCCATCTATTAGCATGACCATCTACTAGACAATACTAAAAGTTCAACTTATTGATCCTCGTCTAGGATCTAGACTTTCTCTGGCGTTTTACAGTTTATTACTAAGAATTCAAACCCTATAATCTTAAACTTCTCATAGAACTTTAGATTGTCTATTGGATTAAAATTTTTGAAATCATCCAATAGAAAAAAAAAAGTTTGAGAACTTTAATATAAAAGGTGCTTGGTGTTAAAATATTTTGGTGTACAGCTTAAGTAAATTAGTATTCTGAACATTTAATTTAGCTGCGTTATCAGTACTCTACCTATGATACGGTACATAAAATACTCTTAAGGAAATGTACCATGTACAAACTGTCCCGTTTGTACATGGTCATTGTCTCCCTTTTTTTTTCCTGTAACTTTGGAGGCAGGGGTGGTGCCTCTACATGGGACCTGTCACCTTCTCTACTTTCTCCCCCCTACTGCATCCCCTCCCAGCAACTCTCCCCTTCATTCCTTGGCCTTGCTTGGTGGACTGATAGGGCCTTAGCATAAGTCTTGTCTCCTTCCTGTCAGTTGGGCTCCTCGTTCAGTAGGAGTGTACCTGCTTCAGATGCCTTGTCTCCTCTGGGCAATAGCCCTGTAACTCGCTTCAGCATAGTTACCGCATATTCTGAAGCCGAAACCTGGCTTCTGTGTGTATGTGTGTACTCACCTAATTGTACTCACCTAATTGTGGTTGCGGGGTCGAGACTCAGCTCCTGGCCCCGCCTCTTCGCTGTCTGCTACTGGGTCTCTGCTCTCCTGCTCCATGAGCTTTATCATACCTTGTCTTAAAACTATGTATGGTTCCTGCCTCTACTATATCTTTCTCTAGACTATTCCACTTCCTGACTACTCTGTGGCTGAAGAAATGCTTCCTAACATCCCTTTGACTCACCTGAGTCTTCAGCTTCCAGTTGTGTCCCCTTGTTTCTGTGTTCCCTCTCTGGAACATCCTGTCACTGTCTACCTTGTCAATTCCCCGCAGTATTTTGTATGTCGTTATCATGTCTCCTCTGACCCTTCTTTCCTCCAGTGTTGTTAGTCCTATTTCCCTCAACCTTTCTTCATAAGACAGACCCCTGAGTTGTGGAACTAACCTTGTCGCAAACCTTTGCACTTGTGTATGTGTGTGCGTGTACTCACCTAGTTGTGGTTGCAGGGGTCGAGTCAAAGCTCCTGGCCCTGGTGTGTGTGTCTTAGTGTTCGTGTAGACTACTTAGAACGTGAGTGACAAAACAAATCCCTCAGTAAACTAACTGGCTCATATAAAGACAATAAAACATCTTGCTGGAACTTTAAAAGAAGCGGCCAGTTCACCAAATAGCAAAAAGTTCAAAGCATCCGTAAGCTGAAACTGAGTTCAGCAACTTGTCAAATCCCAGCTATGACAGCGCATAAATACCAGTCAGAACCAGGTAGATCTTGAGTTAGGCTCGGGACTTGAAGCATGGAGTCTCAACAGCATCAGAAATCACTAGCTCTTAATTAGGCTTTTGTAAATAGAGTTGCACAGAGTTACAAGATGTATGTTCTAGTTCACCAACGGATACATAGTCTATCAGAAAACAGTCTAAATGATACAAACAGAGGAGTATAGTGTTCTCTCAGACAGTAGAAAGAGGAGGGGAGGTTTTGCATCGACTGGTTCCAGCCAGAGTTGTATAAGGAATGCTCCAGGTGAGCGACTACTCGCCCCAGCACACAACAGTCAAGTAGCTTCCAGCGCGGGTACCCAATCAAAATTCCTTTAGTACACTGTAATGGTCGCATCCTGCCTACAGACGTAGCTAAAGTTACATGACAGCTAATAATATATAGCATGGTATTTTGCTTTAGCTATTAACGAAAATAACATCAGCAATATAATATTAGTTGAAACAGTAATTACTGCGTCACTTTTCTGAGGGCTACAAACTCTTATCACAAAAATGTTATGTTTTTACAAGTCTTTTATATCAGATGAAACGTTTACAGACAGATTCTAGTTTATAAAATTCCAGTAATTTATTTTATACCGACTTAATGTACGTATATCTAAATTAAGAGTTGTAATAAACCCTCTATAAACTTTCTTTTAAGTTAGGTCATAAATTATGAATAACCTAACGAAATAATGTAAATATTCTGGAGCATCGTAAGAATTACAAGTGATCATATTTTTCAGGATTTTCTGGAGGAGGCCAAGGCCGCTCGAGGTCCCCATGAGAAAGCAACGGCACAGAAGAAAGCTCTTGTTATTGCTCTGGAGGTAATGGCTCCCCACCTCTCAAAACACTCTTGAAACATTTAAATTATTTTGATATTTGATACTGATAAGTTCACAATAAATTAGAAAGGCACCAACAGCAATTTTTTTGTTTTGTTTTGTTTCGGATCTACAAATATCATTTACAGCTCCACTCCAGTATTATGTACACACCGTGAAGTACAGCTGGGGGAAAACCACTAATAACACTGAAATACAATGACGGAAAAACCACTAATAACACTGAAATACAATGACGGAAAAACCACTAATAACACTGAAATACAATGACGGAAAAACCACTAATAACACTGAAATACAATGACTGAAAACCACTAATAACACTGACATGGACGCAGTATCATTGAGCTATAACACATTGTCTCTTTTCAGCTGCAGTGAGGAGTGAAAAAAAGATGAGAGAAATGTCTCCAAGATGTAACGGGAACCTTTCTCTCTCTCTCTCTCTCTCTCTCTCTCATTCTACCTGAAAGTTCATATGATATGGAACTATAATATTTGGTTCAAGTCTTTGTTAACTGCAGTTTTTTTCAATACTGAATGTACACACCAATGGAGTGGAAGTGTAAATACTGTGTGAGGCGATCTTTTATTTTATAGTGTCTGGTGAGACTTTAACCCCTGTTAAACATTGGATGGGAGACCACAGCATAAACTTTGAGTACAATCTTCCTGATCTTAAAATGGGCATACATAACAATTTAATGTAGGAAAAAATAAAATATTTGGTAGAATAGGTGAAGCAGGACACGATCAGCAGATGGGAGACAAAGCCTCCACCACGCCTTGCACTGAATGATCTTCACTGTATTAGTGCTTTACATAACTAATAATAATAATTACATTAATAATACTGATTTAAAAACCTGGGTCTACTAACCTCACGAACATGAGGCCCACGGACGTGAGACCCACGGACGAAAGGCCCATGGTCATACATCAGGCACATTATTTCATCTCTCTTCCTATAAAAAGATATAATCACATCCTTTACTGAAACTTGGGGTTATGATAGGCTCCACTGTTGCTCAAGAAGTGATCTGGGGCAACAGTGGGACAAATAACAACGTCTAGACTCACTAGGAGCTCTTGATGATGTGCTGGTCTCACACCACCGCTGTCAGCTGTGGTGAGATCTGCTCTAATATCTTACCACCCTTTATGTACAAAAAAGCTACACATGTACTGTCACCAATTATAGCAGCATTATTCAATAAATCCATTGAATCTTCAACCTTCCCATCAATTCTCAAAATAGCTAGGGTCACCCCGATCCACAAAGGAGGTGACCAAACTGACTTGAACAATTACAGACCAATCTCAAATTTACCACTGCTTTCTAAAATCTTCGAAAAATTAATTCATAAACAGATCTATTCCTACCTCGTCTCACACAATGTACTAAACCCCTGTCAATTTGGATTCAGGACCAACAAGAGCACAAACGATGCTATAACACACATGTTAGAGTTAATATACACCGCACTTGAGAAGAAAGAGGTTCCGCTGGGAATCTTCATAGACCTACGCAAAGCATTTGATACAGTCGACCATGATTTATTGCTCACAAAACTAGCGCACTATGGTATTAGGGGCACCCCTCAACTACCTAAAGTCGTACCTTAGCAACAGAAGTCAGTACGTGAACACAAATGGAGAGAACTCTTCCACACAACAAATTACAGTCGGTGTCCCTCAAGGTAGTGTCCTGGGGCCACTCCTATTCCTCATTTACATAAATGACCTACCGAATGCATCACAACTACTCAAACCCATTTTGTTTGCAGATGACACAACATATGTCTTCTCTCACCCAAATCCAGTCGTACTAGCCAACACAGTTAATGCCGAATTACAGAAAATATCAACATGGATGATGACAAATAAGCTTACTCTCAATACGGACAAGACCTACTACATTCAGTTTGGAAACAAAGCTACAAATGTTCCACTTAACATAACGCTAAATGGTTCACCCATCACAAGGCTCACAGAGGAAAATTCCTAGGAATCCACCTTGACAGTAGTCTTAAATTCCAAACACACATACAACAAATTTCCAAGAAAATCTCAAGGACAGTAGGTATATTATCTAAGATACGCTATTATGTGCCTCAACCAGCTCTCATTGCACTATATCATTCTCTTATCTACCCTTATCTCACCTATGGAATCTGTGCATGGGGCTCAACAACATTAAATCACCTTAGACCACTCATAACCCAGCAAAAGGCTGCAGTCAGGATGATAACAAATTCCCACTCTAGACAGCATACTCCACCTATATTCAGAACCTTAAAACTACTCACCATAAAAAATATTCATACCTATTCATGTGCCTTCTACATACTAAAACTCTACATGCTAATATTAACCCTGCGCTCAGAATTCTCCTCAACAACTTTAATAGGTCCCACGAACATGACACAAGACACAGATCACTATTTGACATACCCGAGTCCATACTAACCAATGTAAAAATTCTATGCACATAAAGGGCCCCAAAATCTGGAATTCATTACCAGTAAATATCAAGTTAACCTTGTCGGAAAATCAATTCAAGACTCTTCTCAAAAGTCACCTACTCACCCTATACTAAATACTCATACTGTAACAAACTTCCAAACCCAATATTATTTTACTTAAGAAGATCTCATTTTGATATGTTCATCCTCCTTAACACTTGTTGCAATCTCATATCATCATATTGTCATTTAAAATCTTATAGTATCATCATTTTCTTAATTTGAAATAAAATATATACCTAGATGAAACTCTAAAAACTATTTCTAGTATTGTTATTATACTAGTATAGCATCAACATACTGTAATTTGAAATAAATTCTACAACTAGATTAAACTCAACCAATTTCTCTTGTATTGTCTTTAAATAGTATGTATAACCATTTAATAATTTAAATAATATAGAACTAGAATAAACTCAATCAATTTCTTTAGCATTAAGTACTTAGTGAATAAGTCTCTAGAATAAACTGCCCCTAATGCCATGGCATGCCAGTGGCTCTCCTTGCATTACAGTTTTATAATTGTATTATATTTGTAACTACCAATAACATTGTACACTTGTAACATGCATTGAAATAAAAATTATTATTATTATTATATTATTATTATTATTATTATATTATTATTATTATTATTATTATTATTATTTGTTGTCAAGATGTGAAAACATTCTGGCACATCGTGAGCCATAACAGTGAACATGAATGCAGTTTACCTAAAGCTTGTAAACATTAACATACCATAACTCCTGTCTTGAACATGGCACCAACACTAAATGGGTTTATATATTTCAAGAGGTACCAGGAATTCCCCAAGATTCACTACAATGAGGCATAATTAAGAGTGGCAATATTCTGGGTCACAACTCATTACCAGTGATTTTTTAAAAGTCACCATCCATCTTCTCTTAAAGAACCAAAAGTCACAATACCATGACTGGAACAATACACAAATAACCCGCAAATAGGAGATAGAAACTTATGACAATGTCTCCATTGGTGCCTACTGAGTGCTGGTTATTTGTGTATCTTCCCTTAGCTGTGCTGCAGTTTAAGTCACCAGCCACGGTCAACACATGCACTGTCTTGTGTGAACATCCACGTTTCCTGAATTTACACATTAGTTTTGTTTATATTGTGGTGGTTTTGTTTATATTGTGGTGGTTGGGGGCTGGGATGTGTACCCTGCATAGTCTCCTTGAAGAAAAATAGTATTAAATACTGACATGATGAAAAAATGAAACAATAAATACAGTATAATGCGTTTCTCTATTGTCAATAAAGATTCGCATTATTCTGCATTCGTCTCTTTTTCGATAATGCCGCCTTATTTTATTCTCCGTCATAGCATAATTGCTCTCAGGGGCTCAAAGATTGAGATTTAAATGCATTTGTTTCCTGTTAAAAATGCTCCTGTGTAATAAAGAAGATCATGTGCTTAGAGATTATTGAATTTCAAATTATATCATTATAAATATTGACTTTTTTGAGCTAAACAAAAATTCAGATTTCTTGCCTTATGACATATGCCACTTGACATTCAGGGAAATTAATAACTTCAGAAAATATTAGTCACATTGAAAATTAAGTTTATTTCCAAAAAGAGATTATAATAGTCACAAAAACAGATACAAATTATTATTAAAAAGGGGTACAAATTATTCTGAAAACTATTTGACTGAGCAGAGCATTGATATGTTAATGTCCTGGGCTTGATATATATTGAAATAGCTCGAATGTTTTTTTATATTAAAAAAACTAGAAAAATACATAAAATTACCTGAGCAGTGTGTTAGATTTCAGTATTTAAATTATTTCAGTATGGCAACTGAAGGCTAATTGTTCTCTCTTAACCTTCACCCATCCAGGTACTAGCCATCTCCAGCACTACTTAACCTTACTGATCTATGCACCTATCATCCATAGCACCACCTTATTTTACAAATTTATGATATATTTATTCTGTATTAATTTAGCTTTTGACCGTAAATAGCCATAATAAAATTGTGTTCTTCATGCCGACTTTTCATAATTTTTAAAATAGACAATGGTTAATTTTATTAGAAGAAAATTGAATCCTCTTTTTTTTTTTTTTTTTTTTATCAGATCTGATCGGGTCTCATTGACCCAGGTGTTTTATGATGCTTATAAGCTTAGTCCTGTCCCCATAGTTGTTTTAACAATTACCTAAAAAAGGTAGCAAGTTCTAACGATGCTTAACTTCATTTGGGTCTTCCACCATATACATGTACCTTGTACATGTACGTGTAGTAAATAAAAGATATTTTTATTATTATTATTATTATTATTATTATTTCTTGTAACTAAGATAAACGATGCCAAAACACCTCTCGATAATTTACACGTAAAATTTGCATGCAGTCTGGTGGCCAGAGCTCTCGCTTCACACACGGAGGGCCCGGGTTCGATTCCCGGCGGGTGGAAACATTTCGACGTGTTTCCTTACACCTGTTGTCATGTTCACCTAGCAACAAATAGGTACCTGGGTTGTTAGTCGACTGGTGTGGGTCGCATCCTGGGGGACAAGATTAAGGACCCCAATGGAAATAAGACAGACAGTCCTCGATGACGCACTGACTTTCTTGGGTTATCCTGGGTGGCTAACGCTCCGGGGTTAAAAATCCGAAGAAATCTTATCTTATCTTATCTTATAAGTGGTGAGGAAAGAATTAAATTCAAATATTTTATAATTATCAAGAACATGTAATTGACTTTAAAATGTTACTCATGAAGAATGTACATATGAGGGCTTTCATTTTCCATTGACTTTATCTAGTGACGAGGAATTCTCTGAAGGGCCCAAATATAAGGATTCTTTCTACTCCGTGTTCGATTTTCCATCCATGTGACATTTAACAATTTATAAAAAAAAAAAGTCTTACATATTATTTGTGTATCCTTATGGAATGCAGAACAAAAAAATAATTGCCAGTAACGTGGACAACATATCCATGGACATGCTGCTATAACCATTGCATTCAATGTTACAGAATCACTTTGTGACACCACTGACTTCCCTCGTCGTGGTGCAACCGGACCAAGAAAACTGTAAAGATTACGAAGATGACGACGATGAAGAAGAGGAGATGAAAGAAGAAATCTCAAAACCAAGGGAGAAAATGGATGATGGCAACTCTTCACTTGACCCCCATGATTCTATTGTCAACGCATTCGATCCTTCAACAATCCAGGTTAATTGCAATGTAGGGTTTGACCCTCATGTATTTGGTTAGTGATGCAATTGATATATATGAGTGTAAAATGAAAGCCTGTAATTGTTTTACATGATGGTAGGATTGCTGGTGTCTTTTTTCTGTCTCATAAACATGCAAGATTTCAGGTACATCTTGTTACTTCTACTTACACTTAGGTCACACTACACATTCATGTACAAGCATATATATACACACCCCTCTGGGTTTTCTTCTATTTTCTTCCTAGTTCTTGTTCTTATTTCCTCTTATCTCCATGGGGAAGTGGAACAGAATTCTTCCTCCGTAACCCATGTGTGTCGTAAGAGTCGACTAACATGCCGGGAGCAAGGGGCTAGTAACCCCTTCTCCTGTATATACATATTACTAAAGTTAAAAAGAGAAACTTTTGTTTTTCTCTTTGGGCCACCCTGCCTCGGTGGGAAACGGCTTATTTGTTGAAAGAAGAAGATATATATATATATATATATATTTTTTTTTTTCAACAAGTCGGCCGTCTCCCACCGAGGCAGGGTGACCCAAAAAGAAAGAAAATCCCCCCCAAAAAAAAAACTTTCATCATTCAACACTTTCACCACACTCATACATAATCACTGTCTTTGCAGAGGAGCTCAGATACAACAGCTGAGAAAAGTCCCTCCCAGCTGTCACTATCTCAGACCCCTCCTTTAAAGTGCAGGCATTGTACTTCCCATTTCCAGGACTCAAGTCCAACTAAATCAATTAACTGGTTTCCCTGAATCCCTTCACACAATGTTACCCTGCTCACACTCCAACAGATCGTCATGTCCCAAAAACCATTCGTCTCCATTCACTCCTATCTAACACGCTCACACATGCTTGCTGGAAGTCCAAGCCCCTCGCCCACAAAACCTCCTTTACCCCTTCCCTCCAACCTTTTCTAGGACGACCCCTACCCCGCCTTCCTTCCCCTACAGATTTATATATATATATATATATATATATATATATATATATATATATATATATATATATATATATATATATATATATATATATAGTATACACACACCCTCTGGGTTTTCTTCTATTTTCTTACTAGTTCCTGTTCTTATTTCCTCTTATCTCCATGGGGAAGTGGAACAGAATTCTTCCTCCGTAAGCCATGCGTGTCGTAGAGGCGACTAAAATGCCGGGTGCAAGGGGCTAGTAACCCCTTCTCCTGTATATATTACTAAATGTAAAAGGAGAAACTTTAGTTTTTCTTTTGGGCCACCCTGCTTCGGTGGGAAACGGCCGACGTGTTGAAAGAAGAAAGATATATATATATATATGTATATACACACACCCCTCTGGGTTTTCTTCTATTTTCTTACTAGTTCCTGTTCTTATTTCCTCTTATCTCCATGGGGAAGTGGAACAGAATTCTTCCTCCGTAAGCCATGCGTGTCGTAAGAGGCGACTAAAATGCCGGGTGCAAGGGGCTAGTAACCCCTTCTCCTGTATATATTACTAAATGTAAAAGGAGAAACTTTAGTTTTTTCTTTTGGGCCACCCTGCTTCGGTGGGAAACGGCCGACGTGTTGAAAGAAGAAAGATATATATATATATATGTATATACACACACCCCTCTGGGTTTTCTTCTATTTTCTTACTAGTTCCTGTTCTTATTTCCTCTTATCTCCATGGGGAAGTGGAACAGAATTCTTCCTCCGTAAGCCATGCGTGTCGTAAGAGGCGACTAAAATGCCGGGTGCAAGGGGCTAGTAACCCCTTTTCCTGTATATATTACTAAATGTAAAAGGAGAAACTTTCGTTTTTTCTTTTGGGCCACCCTGCTTCGGTGGGAAACGGCCGACGTGTTGAAAGAAAGAATATATATATATATATATATATATATATATATATATATATATCATCTTCTTTCAACAAATCGGCCATTTCCCACCGAGGCAGGGTGGCCTCGGTGGCCATAGAGTCAAGCGAAAGAGGCAAGCGAAAAATTTGTGTATGCAATAATTTTGCAAAAATCATTCTGAACTTACGGTGCCCCGTGGCCTGATGGCAAAAGCTCTCGCTTCACACTGTGAGGGTCTGGACGTGTTTCTTATACAGGTTGTCTATGTTCCCCACCAGTAAAATGGGTACCTGAGTGTTAGTCGACTGGTGTGAGGTCGCATAACAAGTGGCTTTGTATGTAGTAGTACGTCATTAATGCCAGTTAGGCCTATATACCTTGTACATGTACTTGTAGAAATAAAGATATTATTATAATATTATTATTATATTATTGTGGTTCTTGACCTATTTCTATGAATCCATCCTTTTAACTTATGTCCCTATTTCCTTTTTTTTCACATCCTGTTATTTTTTCTCTCCTTATTTTTTTGGGGGTTTTCATAGGATTGTCACAGGATTCATATAATCACATCCCAAATATTATACCTCACATATTAGACCTTTTAATTAACGGCCTGTTCAGTCACGCTTATGGTTCTAGCAGCAAGTAATCCATCTTAGGTAACACAGGCCAGCTGATCAGGCCAGCTTGATGGAATGTCTCAAGATCCCTCTCGATGCTTGATGACAGGATTATGTTAGTAATACTGTTTATATTTAAAGGAATGGAGTTGAAAAGCCTTGGACTCTTTACTCTGAGTTTTATCTTGACTTTCTAAATACATTCCTACATTTAATTTGGTGTATTTTGCACTGTCTGCCAATCGTCCCACTTCTCATTTTTTTCCTTTTTATTTATATTTTATTATTTTAGTGATAGACAAATAAACAAATATAAATACATCATGATTCCTTTTATTTGAGCCAACATATTTTTGCTTTGTTAAATGATACCACTGCCACAGATGCAAAAGATTTTGTCTTTTCTATAAGTTCTCGTACTGCATGATTAATCTGTTTCGGCAGTGGACGTAGAGAACACATCTCTGCTTGTTACAAGCATTTGGCACTTTATGACGTACAAAAACAAAAACAATCATTTGTTTCAGGTTAGGGGTGACCTCGACTCTTGGGACTACGATGACCTGCAGATCTTGCGACAAGGGAAGGGTCGACCCGGTTGGACACACAAAATGGGTCACATGCCTAAAGGTGCAATGTATAACAACGTAGTTGTGAGTGAGCTCAGCACTTCCCTGCTCCTCCTTACCTACGGTGTGGTCATCCAAGCAATGTTTCACTAGGTAGGTCATGGATGTCTTGATCGTGAGGTTAAAACAAGGTGAAGGGTTTAATCTCTGCAAGTGAGGGGGTCTTTGATGCTGGAGAGGAGGAAGGGTCTCTTGATCAAAGGAATTGGACCTGACCATTCATTCCTTGGATCGAATCTGATTGCCTCCCATTTTCCCCCATAAAAGTAGTAGTAGTAGTAATAATAATAATATAGAAATGTTCATTATACTTTCCACTATTACTGGGCAGGTACAGCTATGAATATATGAAGAAATGGTTTTCTCATCCTTACATTAACTCCAAAGAATACTTAAATATTTACTGAACAGCCACGAGTTAAAGTACTAATAAATTAAAGTACTAGAATTTAAGTAAAACCATTAAATTAAATATTAAGAATCTCTCTCTCTCTCTCTCTCTCCGTAACAATTGTTTTTCTTTGACAGGTAAAACAATAAGAAATACATATACCAGTGGATTCAAGATTAATTTTTTCCTAGTTGAAAAATCAGTGAAGGAACTGGCGGTGTTGTGACATTTCTACATCATACTGGTAAAAGTTGAAACTTCATAATGTGGAAGAACATTAAGATGTGAAAATGTACAGGTCTCTCCCATCTTATTTTTATTGGTAATTGAGCCATACAGGGAGATATCAGAGGCGGCCAAATGATATATGCTACTGTTTGATTTATTTGATACATGTACTTGCAAGTTTTAGTGCTAGAAAGTTAAAAGTGGTTATAGGTGACCACTCAATAAATACAGTACTTGGAAACTATAGATATTAGTTGGTTTTCATATACACTTTGCAATGTGCCAAGGTTCTTAACATGAAGGCACCCTTGGTAGTGAAACCTCTTTGCATTGTGCCAAGGTTCTTAACATGAAGGCACCCTTGGTAGTGAAACCTCTTTGCAATGTGCCAAGGTTCTTAACAGGAAAGTACCCTTGGTAGTGAAACCTCTTTGCAATGTGCCAAGGTTCTTAACATGAAGGCACCCTTGGTAGTGAAACCTCTTTGGGAACAAGTTTTAGGTTAGTATCAATAAGTTGGTAGAAGTTCATAGTTAGAACTTGATAAATTTATTTTTTGAAGTTTAGACGATTTTTTCATCCTCGATAAGGGAACTACAAAGTTACTATGTACAGACTAGTAATGGTAATTACTAATAGCTTTTTCGTTAGCCGGATGTTAACAGCAGCTTCAAGATGTTTTTACATACGCTTGCGGTGTTCATCACTGCATCAACTCAAAAAAAAATGTAATGAAAAAAAACATCATTTGAATATACATTATAATGTTAGTTTTATTTTATTGGTCAGTCTTTTAAAATATTTATACCTCGTTTCTGTAATGTTTATTGCAGATAATGCTTACTGAAGTTTTGATAACTAATAACTTATAACAAGAGAACATCATTATTGAAACAAGTAACTAAATATGTGATAAAGTTTTGCTTGTGTAACAAGCCAGAAATTTCATATTTATTTTCAGAAAATATATGAAAAGTTTTTTTTTTTAAATAGATAAATATTTGTTTTAGTTCAGTATGTATTGTAAATTGAGATGCCTCTCAATAAACTCATAGTTTGAAATGGGACAAGAATCAAAACTGAATATTTTGATGCCTGCCCTGGGTGGGATATTTTTCAATGAGATGAAAATATTCAGTTTTTTTTTTTTGTCTAATTTCAAAGCTATTTTTTTTTTTTAGTAATTTACAAACGTGACATTACATTTTAATCTGTTAAACTGAGATATCTTCGTGTAAAAGATAAACAAATTTCCCACCTTCATATACTACAATACTTGAGAGGAAGAAAAGTAAGTAGTAGTGTACTTCCATGAACGAAGGTTTGTACATACACCAGTGTTCATTTCACACAGGAATGATAACAAAGGCTTCCATGTTTGTCCATTAGTGACAAGATTAGCAATTGCCAAGCTTATTTACAGTTTTCATAAGGCATATATAACTGTATTGATGCACAGGAACAAAACTGCCTTATTGAAACTATAATTTAAGATTTCTAATGGCTAATTCTGTTGCAAGTGTCTCCTTGATGCAGCATGCCAATAATACCTTCAACCAGTGTAGATGCACTCTGTCATGATCAAAATGTCTATTGTTGAGGAGGAACCACATTGCCCTTGTGCTTTATTTGTAGGGATAATTTGGTGCAGATATGCATACTCTGGAAATATTCAGATTACTTGCACAGTGTAAATAAGGTTTTTTCTAACATTTCAGATTGTTGGTGTTTTATATTTTCTAAATAATCAAACTTAACACCAATTGTTTGATGACTGTTACTGTACCATGTGAGGGTTTCAAATGTTTAAATTGAGTGTTTTATATCTACATATTGACTTTTAACTATATACACTTCCCCACGATCTTCTTGATCTGAGAAATAAGACCTTGATATTTTTACAAGCTCTGTATCTAATGTGAACAGTGAAATACAGCATGGGAAAATATATCAATGTTCTTATTTATTGAACTGTTTCTGATTTATGTTGACATCAGAAGCGGTTTCACTCTTACTTTCTGTGATGTGGCCCGGGAGGGTCCACTGCAAAATGTCACAACTCATTCCTACCTCTTCATCTCTTTGGACACCATTATTATTATTATTATTATTATTATTATTATATTATTATTATTTTTATTATTACTAGGAGCAGCAGTAGGAGGAGGAAGAGGACAGCAATAGTAATTTAATTAGTGTTATTATTATTATTATTTGGCATATTATATTAAAATATAAACATTAAACCCATGACCCCAGGAAGGTTCGATTAGTAAGTTTGTTTAGGCACAGGTATACATAAGTACAATTATCATACATAGTGTAAATTACCTAAGATAACCCAAAACAGTCAGAGATAGTGACTTATTTCCAGTGGGGTCCTTGACTTCCAGTGGGGTTTGTGCTCACTAAGGACCTCACAAATTCCTTCAGGAGGGAGAGCCTTGTTGCTGGTGAAGAGCTCTTGATCCAAGCTGCCATCTACAATCTTGGATCTAACTTGATTATTTTGCAATCCCATGGTGCTTTATGACCTTCACTGGTTTACTGTTTCACTATGAATGTAATAATAATAATAATAATAATAATAGTAATAATAATTCATGTAGGATCTCCAGGTATTGTTTGCTTAATATGATCACCAATAAATGAGATTCTCATAATAATGCAGGAGCTGGGTGTCAACTTTACTCCTTAACGTCACTTCTGCGCTCTGACCTCTCCCTGGATCCTTTCTCAGCTTTCGTTTTCTCTCACCGAGTCCAAGGAAGCCCTCATGTAAGGCTGCCTTCAAGATATGCGATGGTCTCTACTTGTTCTTTCAGATTTCTCCTGGAGGTGCCCTTTCATTTTGCTTAGTTTACACGGCTTGTACTGACTGTATAGTTCATCCTTCATCGGATCTTACTAAATCGGTTCCTTGCTGGGAATTTCTTACGTCTTTGACGGGAAATGATCTGTATTTGAAACCCCCGTTCTGTTGGACTAGGCTCCATTTCTCGCTGAGGACCTCACTGAGGTCCCATCTCATTCTCAGAAGCCCCGATAAGTCGGATCATATACCTCATCGTGATATGACTTCTCAATCCTCGTGGACTTAGCGCTTACATTTGCTTAGTTTTTTCGTAAGCTGGAAAGAACTTGAAGTTATTAACACTAGGATCCTGCACAGGGAATACTTGCGGAATTCAGCCTTTGTGGCCTTTTCTGACATTTGCAGCTCTATGGCCTCAGCTGCCCTTTTCTCCCCATACTGTAAAGGTTTTCTCCTTTTGTGAGAGTTCATTAATCGCCTTTCTTCGCACTTACTCAGACACCTAAATACCTTCCCAAGTTGCAAGGGAAGGAATTTCTTCCCCGGGTCTTCCAATCTCTTGTAGCACACTGAAGCACGCCTGGTGTAAATTTGTTCGCCGCCGAGAGGGCAATCAATGACATCCTGGATTTAATCTCTTCGTTTTCAGACTTTGGTCTCTGCTATGGATGCCTTCTCTGACAATGGTTGGGTTTATCGTTTAATATTCTTTTGCTAAAAGACGTCATCTGTCGTCTTACTCACCGTCACGTTGCCTGTATCCTCAATGGACTATATACTTCGTTCGTCTCTTTTAGTATGGTTCCCGATGTCATCCCTTTCACTGAATGTGCTTCATTTGCAACCCAGTCACCTGCTCTTTCAATCCTCATGGGACAGTCCTCCTTCCTTCACTCTTAGTTTTTATAAAAATTCGGTTCCCTTCTTTACCCGGGTTTTCTAGCAACTTCACGCTGCCCTCCTGGTCCGTGTGACCACCCTCTCCCCCACCCCAAATACTATGGGTACACTGTGTCTCCTCTTACCGGTCTTAATGTCGATGCTTCCAGGATACACTCGATACCTACCACCTGCAACAGTCCTGGAAGTACTAACTAAAATAATTGGAAAAATATACTACCTGGCAGTAGATCCTCCTCCCGGTTGTTGCTCGGGTACTCCTGCACCAGCTTCTTTTCTCCAACTCATTACCCATCCAACTGTTTATAAACAGTCAATATGTTACTATTCTGGGCAAATTCGCTAGTGGATTCGCCACAGAATTTTCCTCATAATTTTTATTCATTACATTTCTCGATTTATGTTAATTTAGGTTAGATTGTAGTCTGTCAATAAAAATTAACTACGTATGCATGCCATAACACCAGTCAATGAAATACTACACATAGGCGATAAAGAGCTTGGATGTTCGACTAGAAAATGGGAGCCCGTTGGGCATGTCGAAAATATGCTCAAATTATTGTTAAGGCTCGTGAACAGTCACCCACTAGACTGTCGTAGTAGGAACGAAACACTGAGTATTAAAAGATGGTAGGACGCTTTTCACTCTCCAGGTGGGGCCCCCATCCGACAATGCTTCGTCGGCCAAACACAAATTAATTATTGATCAAAGTGATTTACTATTCCATGGGTCGCTAGAGTCCTCAAGGGTGGTTGCCTCGATATTAGCGATTGGCTCTTGAATCAAGGAAGTAGATTGCTCCTTGCCTTCCTTGGATCAAAATTGATTACATTACATTCCCAGGCATTGTATGACCTCTACAAACTAAGTGTTTTTCCACGAATATAATAATAACAATAATAACCAACTGCACTTCCAGGTGAGACCTTTGGTTCCTTTGTTTCTTCCGAATATGCGTGTGGTATTCTACCACTTGAGACACTCTCTGGCCCTTTACTCAATGGCTTCAATAACCATTCATAAAGACATTCAGTTGTTCTTACCCTCATTCCCACACATATACTGTAGATGAAGTACACATGCCACGTGGCCTTTAGAAATGTCCTAATTACTCAGCTTTAGGTTCACTCTTTTTCGGTCGAATTTCTTTACTTGTCTGCACTATTGGGCGCTTCTCCCACTGAAAACATTCAGAACGCTTTGTTTTTGTAGGGGGACGGGAATACTTTTACAAGTTATATCGATCTCTGGGGTCTGTCATTGGTGGGTCATCTACGTATTCATGCGGGTTGTGCGTCTGTATTTGATCATGCTCGTGTGCTAGCCTACTGTCACTTTTTCTGGTTCTTGAGTTTGCATGTGATGGCAGTCTTGTTGGCCACGCTTTGCCTGTGTCTGGTTTTGGCTTAGCTTAAGCCTGAGTGTAGGAAAACCTCTTAATCACCGTTCCAGGAAGATCCTCAGGTGTTCTAAGAAATAGCTCCTTGTACTTCACGGGTTCCTGTTTCTTGGATATACCTCCATATATTCCACCTCCAATCATCAGCTGCCTTCTCAGTCTTGGATACATATGGTATGACTCACTGTTGACGACCTCCTTCCCTCCCATGCTCCACATCACAAAACTTTGACCCAAACGAAAGTTGTATTTCTACATCAAGGGCTCTGCAGGCCCAGCGCTTTCCCCCATAACCCCAACTGGTGTGCATCATTTAACAAGTGGACTTCAGAGAATTATGAGAACCTCAACTGTGAAGATCGTAATACGTGAACAACGTTGAGAAATTAGATATTTACACAACACCTGGGTATCTTTTTTTTTTAAAGACGTTTCGCCAATCAGTGGCTTTCCAATTCAGTGAAGAGGTAATATATGAAGACATTAGAAGTTAAGGTAATCAGGCTCTCAGCCTTCCAGAACTATGAGTAGAAAACAGCGGTAGATGAGGTAATCTTTCGCTCAGTCTGTCTTCAGCTACAGATACCCAAGAATTGAAATAAATGCAAGCAACACTTAGTGGTCGGAGGTGGAGAAAGCGGTAATTTCTGAGCACATAGGGCACCTGCCGACCTTACTAACGTCCAGAGAAGCGAGTAATTATGTGAATGAGGTGTGACATTTTCTGCGTCAAGCAACATGACGCAGAAATGCGCCTGCATCAAAATGCGGCTTTATGTTTTATCATTATTTACAACTGGATTTTTTCACTCATAATTATATTACTAATCATGCTGAATTTCATTCATTAGGTACAAATAGATATACATGTCTACAAAAAACATGCATTTACACAAATAAATACACAACAACATTTATTAGTATAAAGAATCTAAAACTGTAAATAGTTCATCAAACTCATTATAACTAACATTTACCTTCATATCCTGGAAAGGTTACTTGACCTGCAACATTCTTTACATTCTTACAATAGCAATTCCCAAGACTTTCTTATCCATTTATTGTCTATAAACATGCAATAATTAGATATTTTTATGAAATTCAAGACTCCAGCTTCCTGTTATCAAATACCATATACAGTCTATGGTGTTCTTAATGTGTTTCTGCGTGGTTAGTGTGAGCACAATTGATGTGTTTGATGAACTTATTTTCATGGAAAAATAAACGTATTTACAATATAGAAAGAGTAGATTGAAGTACTTTGATCATAAAGAAGTCAGTGGATGAGAAGATGTATACAGATAGCTTCCCCTCCACGCAGCAGGGCTATCTACTTTAAAATGACAGGAAAGTTTTCATGGAAAACCTGAAGAGTTGACCCTTTCCCTACTTTTTTACGTTCCCTAGCCAACCCATCCTTTCCCTTCCTTTCTCTCTCTCTCTCTCTCTCTCTCTCTCTCTCTCTCTCTCTCTCTCTCTCTCTCTCTCTCTCCTCTCCCTCCCTCCCCACCATTTCCCCCACCTCACTTCTTTTCGTCCGCTCTCCCTCCACTCCTTTTCTTCTTAAATCCTTGCGTGACCAGCCCGGCTATGGTTCATATGTTGGACTTCTTGAGGCCAGTCTGGCTGATCAGGTCTCGATCCTGCAGGAGGCCTGCTGTTGGACAGGGCCGCCGGGCGTTGACCCACGAAAACGTCTTTGGGGCATCCTTTAGTTATCCTTCTCCTATCCCCTCCCAATCTTCAGGGGAAACAGCAAAATACAATTATACTAACTCTTAGATAGGTTAGTTGAATCAAGAATTTATTTCTGAAATTAAGCTCGTGCTAAATAAAGGGTAAGATTACAATTTAGTTTCATCTTAAAAATAATTTATTAAACAAAATTGGACATAGGGGCTGTAATCACTTGCACTCCTATTTTTCATTATTTTATTAACCACATCTTTAATTTGGAGCACACTTTGAGTATGTTTTTGTTATTGTTGCTGTTGTTATTATTGTTATTATTATTATTATTATTATTATTATTATTATTATTATTATTATTTTTGTTTATTATTATTATTATTATTATTATTATTTTTATTGGAAGAGGTAACGTCATTGGGGCCATGGGAGGCAATTATGTCTGATTCGAGAAATGAAAGAGGACAAATATAATTTCCTAGATGAAGAGCCCCATCACCAACATCAAGAAACCTGCCTTGAGGACTGCTACATTAAACATAAGAGTGAGAAAGAGGTTTTGGGCTTCAAAACTGCGTCAGAAAATCCATCTTGTTACCACTGTTTACAAGAAGATTTATATTGTTGAGTACTATATATATGCATATATATTGTTGACGTTTTATGCATGACTGTTCACAGTGTAGAAATATTTCTCATTAAAGTCAACACATGATTATCTTGTTCGATCCTTGAGAATATTAAAATTCTATTAGGTAATTAAATTTGTATCATATGTAAACAAAAATTTCATTTTTATATAGAATACAAATAATTATACTGAAGCATATTAAAAAAAATCTGTGAATATAAGTGTCTGATATTTTTCTCACAAAAAATAGATTACAAAACGTTAATAATAATAAAGTAATCGTAGATTACTTTATTATTATTAATAATAATATTATAATAATAATAATAATATATTATTATTATTAACATGGTTATTACATTGTGTAATAAGTATAATAATTTCAATAAAGGCATCTTATCACAGATTTACTTATTAATAAATAAATGCAAGAGAGCATATACAAAAACATTGCATAATATTAGTATTGTTATTATTGTATTATTATTATTATTATTGTACTGTTATTATTGTACTATTATTATTGTACTATTATTATTGTACAGTGGACCCCCGGTTTTCGTGATTTTTTCGTTCCAGAATGCTGTTCAAGTGCCATAACCCAACAAATTTATTCCCATAAGGAATAATGTAAAGTACACTAGTCCTTTTAGACCCCCAAAAATACACTTAAAAAAGCATTTAAAAAAATACACTTTCATAAAAGGGCGAGTTTGGAGCAAGACGAACACCGGGGGTCCACTGTATTTGTATTAGTATTAGTATTATTGTTGTTGTATTGTTATGATAGTTTTATTATTATTATTATTATTATTATTATTATTATTATTATTATCATTATTTTCTTTCAACAAGTCGGCTATCCTCCACCGAGGAAGGGTGACAAAAAAAATGAAAATCCCCAAAAAGAAAATACTTTCATCATCATTCAACACTTTCACCTCACTCATGCATAATCACTGTCTTTGCAGAGGCGCTCAGATACGACAGTTTAGAAGTCCCTCCAAACTTTCAATATCCCAACCCCTTCCTTTAAAGTGCAGGCATTGTACTTCCCATTTCCAGGACTCAAGTCCAGCTAACCGGTTTCCCTGAATCCCTTCACTAAATATTACCCTGCTCACACTCCAACAGCTTGTCAGGTCCCAAAAGCCATTTTTATCCATTCACTCCTATCTAACACGCTCACGCACGCATGCTGGAAGTCCAAGCCCCTCTCCCACAAAACCTCCTTTACCCCCTCCCTCCAACCTTTTCAAGGACGCCCCCTACCCCTCCTTCCTTCCCCTACAGATTTATATGCTCTCCAAGTCATTCTACTTTGATCCATTCTCTCTAAATGACCAAACCACCTCAACAGCAACTCTTCAGCCCTCTGACTAATACTTTTAGTAACTCCACACCTCCTCCTAATTTCCACACTCCGAATTCTCTGCATAATATTTACACCACACATTGCCCTTAGACAGGACATCTCCACTGTCTCCAGCTGTCTCCTCGCTGCAGCATTTACAGCCCAAGCTTCACACCCATATAAGAGTGTTGGTACCACTATACTTTCATACATTCCCTTCTTTGCCTCCATGGATAACGTTTTTTGTCTCCACAGATACCTCAACGCACCACCCACCTTTTTTTCTTTAAGTCAACTCCCAAATATCTGAAAACATTCACTTCTTCCATACTCCCTCTCTGCAATGTAATATCCAATTTTTCTTTATCTAAATCATTTGATACCCTCATCACCTTACTCTTATCTATGTTCACTTTCAACTTTCTACCTTTACTGTTATGTTATTTTCCCTTATTATCATCAAGGTTCACCATGTACTAGCATAGGGTATTTACTTAAAAGGTCTTAGGGTAAAAGGAGGACAATATTTGGCTAAAAGATACTTACTCAGGTTTAGCTGCTGCATCTGAAAACTTAATTCCTTCACATTCCTTTTAAAGGTTATTTAAACCAACATTATAAAAATAGAGCTATATTAAGAAGTATATACATATAATATACAGGTCTCCACTCCTAAACATATAATCAGCCTTTCCCAAAGCACATGGCTCAGCTGCCACCTTCAACTCTCTCTTCTCAACATTTCTTAATCCTCCAGTGTCTTGATACACTGAAGATCACAGAATGTCATGGTAACATCGATCTACAACCCTTCCCATTACCTTTTGGGCACTCATTCAGCCCTGAAGCCAAGATAAGATAAGCACCAACAACAACAGCTCACTCCAGCCGCCATTGTTCTCTCAGGAAGGGATTGTGGGAAGCCAGCATCTCTCTAAGCTCCTCCCCTCAAAACATCCACATCACTTTGCATCCTCTCAACATATCTTAAGTTATT
>WNWK01032599.1:0-21780 GCA_009830355.1 Cherax destructor
TGTTTGAATATAAGAATAAATTTAAAACAAAAAAGGGGCCAAAAATTTGTTTTGGGAAAAAAATGGGTTTTAAAAAGTATGAAAAAATAATTGCACTTACAGTGGAAAACCCCCTTACAATATTAATCCCCCCAGAAGGGCATATTTAAAAAAAGGAAACAATCTTTTTTTCGAATAATTTTTTCCCCATAAGAAATAATGGAAATAAATTTAATCCCCCCAAGTTTTAAAAAAGAGTTAAAAAAAATTTTTTTTTAGAACTTTTTGACATTAAATAAACATAATTTAATGAAGAACCCCCAAATACAGGGGAAAAGGGGGAAAGAATTCTTCCTAAAAGCCATGCGTGTCGTAAAAGGCGACTAAAATCCGGGGGAGAAGGGGGCCCCAGTAAACCCCCTTTTAATATATTACTAAATGTGGAAAAATTTTCTTTTTCCTTTTGGGGGCCCCCCCCGCCCCAGTGGGAAAAATCCGACGTGTTAAAAAAAAAAAAAAAAAAAAAAAACCCAAATACACATGAATTTTGGCCAATAACATTCACCCATTTATTAAAAAAGTTGTTGAGGGGGAGGCCGGGGAGGGGAAAGGTGGGTGGTATTTTTAAGTTTTTGGGAAAGGGGGAAACCCCCTTCCAAACCCCCTCGGTAAATTCCCCTTTTCTGGGGTTTTTTCCCTTTTTTTTTTAATGCCTTTTGGGACCAGCTTGAGAGTCACTGGACCTTTTCTAAAAAAAATTTCCCCAGGGTTTTGTGTCTGGCGATTCTTTAAAACATCCCTGAAGTGGGACACCACAGTGTCATTGACAGGGGCCGCACGGCCTGCAAAAAGCAGGTTTGGGGTTTTAAAAATCCATAAATGCTTGCACCTTGCTCCACATTCCACAAATTTTTTTAATCACTGAAGAAAAATTTCTTCCACCCCCTTTCTTTTTCTGTTCCTCTTTACCAGGGGCTTTAGGTTTTTTCCTTTTGGACCCAGGGAAAACTTATTTAGCTTTTTAACACTAAAAAAGGGAAAATAAGGAAAACTGGTAAAAAATGGGGGGGTGGGGGGGGGTTTTCGCTCTCGCTTGTAAACAATAAAAAGGGGCGCCCCTGGGTACGCCTCAGCTACGCCCCAGGACACGTCCGGTACGAATGTCGTTTTTAAAAGTAAACTTTTACTCGCAATTTTTTTTTTTACGTTATAAATATCGTTACAAAAAAAATAACGTAAGATGACAAAATGTAACAGGGGGATAATTTTTTTTGGGGTATTTGCTTATTAAAAAAAATATAAACTAAGTCAAAATAAAAAAATGAGGTAGTTGTTTGATTATAAGAATATAAAAAATAAAAAAGGGTTATAAATCCCCCCTTCCCTTTACACATCAACTGGCGAGTAATATTTTTGCAAAGTGCGCTGATATTTTTAAAACCCTTTTTTACAAGGGCAGTTGTAAAAAATAAAAAATCTTTTTTTTTTTGTGAGAATAAAAATTAAAAAGGGGAAAAAAAAAATTGGGGGCGTGACTAATGAACAGAGAAAGTTATTTTAGTCCCAAAAAAATGTCTGCCTTGTTTTTCCCCTGGCCCCTTTTTTTAAAAATTGGATCTTTTTGAAATTTGTGAAATTCCAAATTGCCATTTTCTGACCACTATTTTGGGTATTTAAAAATTGGTAAATAGGTTTTCTTGAAATTTTCCGATAAAAAAATGGTTAAAGCGAAATAGAAAAAAATTTTTTAGTAGACTAAACTTTAAAAATTTGCGAAAGGGGGGCTAAAAGGGGGGCCGAAATGCCTTTAATTAAATGAAAATACCCCTAACCCAAAGGGGAAGTTTCCCCCGTTAGTTTTCAAAAAAATTTCATAATTTTTGTGGGAAAGGATCGGAAAAGATTCTCTATCATTTCATAAAATTTTTTTTTTTTTTAAAATTTTTGGACCCCGAACGATTTTTTTGGGGGGCCTTTTTGGGCCCCAAAGGGTTAAAGTTTTTGGAATGTGGGGGGGGGTGCAAGGCTTTATGGATGAATATCACCCCCCCAAAACTGTTGCAAAATGCTGGCAACCTGTTTCCCCAAGACAATGTGGTGTCCCCCTTTTTAAAAGGGTGTTTTTTTTTTAAATCCCCCAGAGCTCCCCGGGGAGATTTTTGTGAGAGGGCCCCCTTACTCTCAACCTGGTCCCCGGGATTAAAAAAAAAAGGCCCCTAACCCCAGAAAAAATTGGGGGCCTGCAGTGTTAATGGGAAAAGGGGTTCCCCCCTTCCAAAACTAGCAACTCCTCCCCCCCTCTCCCCCTCCTCCCTTTCCCTCATCAAAAAAACCCTTAATAAATTTTAATGACATGTTATTGTGGGGCAGATTAAATTTGTATTTTTTTTTATTTTTTCTTTGTAATTTAATGTCTATGTTTTTTCAGAAAGAATTTATTTTTAATAATTTTTGGGTGTCAAGGATTAATTTTTTTTTCCCTTATTTCATGGGGAAAAAAAATTCGGATTAAGTTATTTTTTTGGGTTTGTTAAGCCCCCGGGCGGATTAATAGCGTAATCCGAGGGGGCCCCTGTAATTGTTTTTTAAGCCTTTTAAAATACTGCTTCCTTAACCTTTGAACCATGAACAATCATAAAAACATGAAAATATCAAACTATTGTACTATATACATACATGTTATGGTTTCCCCAAAAAATAATGAACAAACAAAAAAACCACTGAAAGGGTTGGGGGGGCGATGATGATGATGAAAAAGGGGGGGTGATGATGGGATGATAGTTGGCCCTGCAGTTACTGATAAAAGTTGAATGGAGGTATTTTTGGGGGAACTGCATGGTAAAAATAGTCTAGTGTGTGTCTAGTGGCAGTGAGTCTAGTGTGTGCCCGGGGGCAGTGAGTCTTGTGTGTGCCCCCTGGCGGGGGAAAAATAGATATGATTGGGCAGCGGGGATTGGGGAAAGTTCCAAGCTGGAAAGGGGGCTCAAAAAATGTGGAGGGAAAACCCGTAGTTCTTGTGATTTCATAGCCAATCTTTGTTCTGACACTAATAGGTTTTTAAATTGTACTCAAATAGTCATAAACAAAAATGACGGGGAATATTTTCACCTCCCCCTTGGGGTTTCTATTGTCTAGAAATAAAAAAAATTTTATTTTTGTGAAAAGGGACCCCAAAAGTATAAAAAATTAGGTGTACATCCCAAAAAACCCTTTTTGCAAAAGCATTTTGGGGGAAACTTAAGACTAACTTAAGATTAATAAGGCAAAAATTAGTGTTATAACTGTACATATTGTCATTTCAAAATCAAATTTAATTTAAAATTTTAAAATTTTTTTTTTTTTCCCACAAGTTTCAATGTTTGACATATTGTAGGAAAAATTTTCTTAGGTATTTTTTAAAATTTAGGGTTTACAATGATTTGTAGTGAAAAATGACTATCATGCCTTGGCAAGGGGGAGTTTAAACTTAATAGATTACTGATTACTTAACAAGGGAACCCACAAAAATAGTTTGAAAAATTTTTCCCCAATTATACAATTAAGTATATTTATTTAACATTTGCATTAGGTTAAAAATGAGAATTTTTGTTTTTGGGCATTTATTTTTTGGGGTTTGAGGAGGGGCAGTGGAGAGTGAGTTGGTAGCTATGAGGAAAGTTAACTCCTGGTATTTAGTTTTGGGTGGGGGGGGGGTTTTTATAAGAATTTTGAATTGATGAAAAATGGGGCCCTTTTATTCTTTTGGAATAATTCCAAATTTTTTTGGGCCTTTTTTATGTTTTTTTTACATACAGTGGACCCCGAGTTTTGAAACCCCCCGGAAATCGAATTATGAAGTATAATATTGTAAGTGCTTGGGAAAAGTTTTTGGGGGGTCTGAAATACCCCAACCTACATGATTTTTTTCCTTAAGGGGAAATTTCCCTTGCAATGGCATTGGGGAAAACTTCAGGAGTAAATTTTTTTACGAAACTCGGGGCCCCCCAGTGTAAATGGACAGGGGGGAACAAAAAAAGGTGATCTGGTCTTGTGTTGGGGTTCGGTCCCCCGTTACGGTTGGAAGGGGGAGGGATGGGGGTTTTAATTGGGAGTGTAGTGTTCTAAGTAGGGGGGGCACAAAATAGGGAAAATTTTTTTTTAATTTGAGTAAGTTTAGACTTTTGAATATTGGTGGAATATTTTGTGGGGAAATGGGAATTTTTTCCCCTTTCTGGGGGGTTCTTTGGTTTTAAAAGGGCCCCAATTTTATTGTTGTTGACCCATCACAAATTCCATAGGTGTGATAACGGAAAATAGTGGTGATACAGGGAAAAGGGAGCTAGTTGTGGAACATAGTACGGCCCCCCCTTTTTTGTTATGCCCCAAAACCAACAATTATGTAAGTGTATTTTTTTGGGGCTTTTTTGTATTTTTGAAAAAGCTTTTCTAAGGTATTTTTGGGGGTCAAAAAAGGACTAGTCTAATTTACATTATTCCTTATGGAAAAAATCGTTTGGAATGGCATTGAACAGCATTTTTAAGAATAAATTACAAAAACAGGGGTCCATTGAAACCATATCTTTGATAGTATGCCTACTCTTAGAGATTTTCTTGGAAATTTTTGTAAAATGTGTCTAAATTTGAGGCTACTGTCTATGTGGATTCCCCAAAATTTTCCCCTGTGAGTCTTGTAACAGGTGATCCGTTTTCCCCTTTCTAGGTGGAACATTTGTGCTCTTTTCCCAAAATGAATGAAATAGGTTTGTCAATATTGAGGTTAGCTTGTTTTTTCATCATCCAGGTAGATATTTTCTGAATTGGGATTTACGGGGCAAAGGGATGACTGGGCTTGGGTGAGAGAAGACGTATATAAAAAGTATTTATAGGTCCCAGCAATTTTTAGAATGCTGGAGTATATAGAAACTCCCTTGAAGCGGGAAAGATGGTGTCCCAAACTGCTGACAGTGCGAGTGCTTTGACATTGGGTGACGTGATTGCTGCAGGGAACCCTTTGGGTTTGTTTTCACTGTTACACAAAAAACATGACTGTCTGTCTGTCTAATCGGGCTACTTTTCTGCTGTCTCTGTGTGTGTCTTTTTTCTGTCTGTGTGCCCTGTCTTTCTGTCTGCCTGTGTTTTCTGTTTTTTCTGTCTGCCTGTGTTTGTCTGTCTTTCCGTCTGTCTGTGTGTGTCTGTCTTGTCTCAGAACCAACTGGCTCATGAACCAACAGTTATTACACAGGATGCAGCCGTCCGATTCTTGTCAAAAATGATATTCAGTCATGTGTGTTATGCCTTATATCCACAATCACAGTGTATAGCACTGGATTTTAAATTATCCTAGGTAATTTCACTATGTTATTAACTGTTTATGTTACCGTGAGAGACAGAGTCAAAGAGACAGAGATAAATAGATAGAGAGATAGGAGATGACAGACGAAATGAAGAGACACAAAGTCATTGTTGGGGCAGCCAGCCAGCCAGCCTGGAATCTAACACATGTTCCAGAATCGTTTCTTTTACTTAGGGCATAAGTTATAGGACATTCCCAGGATGAATACCGTGGGATAAAAAATGAAAGGATGTTACAAAAAGTTGCTCATGGGTTATTATCAAGGTTTTTGATTTTCCCATCACTTTGCCACATCCCCCCTCACAGCCACTAAACTTTGGATCAACATCATTTCCCTTTAAAGGGGAGGTTAAATGACATCTGAACCCCTGGTGTTTGCCACGCTATTTGCTCTAGCGGGGCCAGTTGAATGGGCTCCCCCAAAAAAGGGTGATTTTTAATCCTGCACACTGGGTTAAGACCCATTTAACTGACCAAAAGGAAATCTTGGGCCAAACGTGCCAAATGGAAATAGGAAAATAAAATGTTGATCTACGTTTGGAGAGCTAGCGGTACAAATGTAGATCTATGTTTGACAATTAAGGGTTAATATATGATAATCTAAACATATCAGGCTTTTATATGCATTCAAAAGAAAAAAAAAAAGGCTATGTTTCCTTTAAGTGATTTTTCTCTTTACAACAGTAGACAGAACCCAAACCCTTTGCTATATAAGCGGGCTGCCTGTATTACTAAGACAATAAAGAATGAAGAAAAATAAAGATGGTTTAGTGGTAATTAAGATACAGTTAAAATGGAAGACATGACAGTATATTGTTGAGGTTTGGTTATTTGGAAAGAATGGAGCAAGATAAAGGACTAAGCATATGGGTGGATGGAAGTAATAATGGGCACATTACAGGAGTGTTGTGGAGGGTGACAAGGTTTTCAGAAAGAGGGTTGAGCATCCAGCAGGCATGTGTCAGCATGTCAGATTGAAGTGAGTGGAGAAAGTAGTTCTGGGAAATGGAGGTGCTGTTAGCATGAGCAAGGTAACATCTATGAAGGGATTCAGGGAAAAAGCTGCTAGCTGGACTTGAGTTCAGGAAGTAGGAAGTATAGTGCTTGCACTCTAAAGAATGGAAGATGATGTTAATATTTGTGTGATTACTATTTGAATTCTGATATCTGTACACTTCTGGAAAACAGCTACGGAATGAGTAATGGAGAATACATTTCTTTCTTTGTGTCACTGTGCCTCAGTGGGATACAGCTGATCTGTTAAAAAATAATTATAACATACCTTGATACCAGTAGATATGGATCCAGTGAAGGAAATCTTGGCCACATCTAGATGGCTGCACAACTTGGCCCCAGTCTCTCCTTCTCCCTGCAAATTATAAATTTTAGGATAAGAATTTTTCTTAAGTTATAAATCAAAGCAAAGGAGCAGGAAAATATATATACTGTCAAGAACAAATTGTCTCAATTTCCTTTCGAATGTTTAGGTCTGCTAAAAATCTTTCCTTTTTCTAAATATTAAAAGCATCATTAAACCAGAACTCAAAATGTGTTACTCACTTGTATAACATTGAAGACCCCATCTGGAACTCCAGCTTCCAGTGAGAATCTCACCCAGTGTGACAGCAGTGACTGGTGTGAACTGGGAGCTTATACACAAATGTGTTGCCACAAGCCAGTGCTGGTGCTACCTGACCAATAAAGTTCCACCATTTACCTTTGATAATTCTTCAAAATACAGAGTATTACTGTACAGTATTACTAATTTAAAAACCTGTCAGTACAAGAGAATTTTGAAAGAAGAAAAACAAAAAATCAACAGGAAATTCTAAAAATATTGCAAATACAGTGGGCCCCGGTGTTAGCAGTCATCGAAGTTGTAATATTCGGTGTTCGTAATGCTTTCATAAAAATATTATCTGGTGATCGTAATTCGCTCAGTAATCGTCATTCGTCCCAGACACGCAAGCCCAGCCAGAGCGGCCAACACACCATTCAGAGTCAGTGTGCCATTGTTTAACCCTTTGGGTCCACGAATTTTAAAAAAAAAAAAAAAAAAAAAAATTCTTATGAAATGATAGAGAATCTTTTCCGATCATAACACCACAAAAATTATGAAATTTGATGGAAAACTAACGGAATTATGCTTTCGCAAAGTTAGCGGTATCCATGACATTTACGCATTGGCGATTTCGCCCACTTTGAGCCCTATTTTCGGCAAATTCCAATGTTTCCAGTCTACTAAAATTATAGCTATTTTGCTAGAACTCCATTTCTTCTATCGATTGAGTACAAGAAACCGCCTATTTACCAATTTCAACTACCCAAAATTGTGGTCAGAAAATGGTAATTTGGCCAATTCACACAAATTTCAAACGATGCCAATTTCAAAATAGGGTCCATAATAAACAAGGCAGACATTCCTGGCACTAAAATAACATCTTCTCTGTTCATTAGTCACGTCTCCAGGCCCTTCTTTCATTACTTTTGCTTTCCATTTTGAATTTTATTCTCACAAAAATAGAAGATTTACTGTTATGTATACAACTGCATCATTGTAAAAATGGTATAAATAATATCAGCGCACTTGTGCAAGAATATTAGACTCTCCAGTTGATGTGTATTGGACGCATGGTGTGATTTGTTTACTCTTGAACATCGGCCAAAATCGAACATTTTCGCTACTTTGCGCTCAGTTTCAGGTACAGTGGTACCCCGGGTTTACGATGGTCCCCAAACTCACCCTTTTATGTAAGTTTATTTTTTAAATGCTTTTGTAAGTGTAATTTTGGGGTCCTAAAAGGACTAGTCTATTTACAACTTTTCTTAAGGAGATAAATTCGTTTGGTAATGGCACTTGAACAGCATTCTGGAATGAAAAAATATCGTAAACCGGGGTACCACTGTACTTGTCATCGTGAAACCAGTCAAAATTATCTCTATTTCTGTAATATATCATCTATTCTATAAAATGAGACTAAGAAAACGAGAATACAAGCATAAATACCATACGAAAATAGACTGCAAAGTCGCTGTTTTAAACCAAAAACACGGTCAGGTTTTTCCTCATTATGCACTGTGTGGTACAGGAACTTTTTATACTGCACACTGACCGCACAGACCCATTCTATCACATCTAGGTCTAACAGCCTGTTTCTGCTTGATTTGAGGGCGCTAGAATTTAGGCCTACTAGTACATCAATAACCCCAGGGCGTAAAACGTACTAGTATGACCAAAACTCCGAAAGGGTTAACAGCGAGTGACGGTCACCCCATGCGTTCATACGATACATTTCATCGTTATTCCATTGTTTTTAGTGCTTGCAACTGCTAAATAAGTCACCATGGGCCCAAAGGAAGCTCTTAGTGCCAGCCCTTTGGTAAAGGGCTGAGAGGGGAGAATGTGTCTTCTTAAGTGATTCAGTGATTCTACGATATGTTATGATACTAAAGCAGCAGGAGTTGATAAAGGCTATAGTGCCTGCCAGCGATAAAGTGTAGCATTAACAGTGTAGCAAGTAAGTTAAGCCATTAATCGATAGAAAAATGACGACATGAAACTTAACTCCTCCATTGTTGTTTGAGGTACAGTAGGGCCCCGCTTTTCGGCGTTTCGCCTTACGGCGTTCCATTAAAATGGAGAGTTCAAATTATGACCAAAAACTTTCCATATGGAGAACGGTCTTTCAAATACAGCGCGCCACCCGGTTTGTTTACATTTTCCGTGAGCACATCTCTCTATTATGTAATAATCACTCTTGGGCACATTAAATGTCCTATTTTACGTTAATATAGACATTTTCATTAATCCATCTATGATATTTTCTTCAAAATTATATAAGAAACATGTTACAAAGCATCTAAAGGTAGTTGATAAACTATTAAACTCAGTGAACATGATATGTCGATGGTAATAATATGGCTCTGGATCACATGTAGGTAGGTGTAGGTATGTAGCCCAGGCAGACTACATACCTACATTATTATTATAAATGATAATTATACTTGTGTGTACCTGTACCTAAGTAAACTTACACACGTTAATATAGACATTTTGCTTAATCCATCTAAATACACCCACAGTAGAATAAATTATCATTAATATGAGATGTGGTAGCCAGGCAACTTGTAGGACTTGTGGTAGCAAGGCTACTTGTAGTCCAACATCAGAGAAAGTGTGTACACTATAATATTACTGGGGGTAACTAGAAAATTATTCCTTTCGTATGCCTTCACTCAGGGTGTCATTTCTTCTATTTTTTTTTTAACACATCGGTCGTTTCCCACCAAGGCAGGGTGGCCCAACAAAGAAAAACTTTCATCATCATTCACTCCATCACTGTCTTGCCAGAGGCATGCTTACACTACAGCTAAAAAACTGCAACATTAACACCTCTCCTTCAGAGTGCCGGCACTGTACTTCCCATCTCCAGGAATCAAGTCCGGCCTGCCGGTTTCCCTGAAACGCTTCATAAATGTTACCTTGCCTACACTCCAACAGCATGTCAAGTCCTAAAAACCATTTGTCTCCATTCGCTCCTATCTAACACACTCACGCACGCTTGCTGGAAGTCCAAGCCCCTCGCACACAAAACCTCCTTTACCCCCTCCCTCCAACCTTTTCTAGGCCGACCCCTACCCTGCCTTCCCTCCACTACAGATTTATACACTCTCGAAAATTTGCTCCATCCTTTCTATATGTCCAAACCATCTCAACAACCCCTCCTCAGCTCTCTGGATAATAGTTTTGGTAATCCCACACCTCCTCCTAATCTCCAAACTACGGATTCTCTGCATTATATTCACACCACACATTGCCCTCAGACACGACATCTCCACTGCCTCCAGCCTTCTCCTTGTTGCAACATTCACAACCCATGTCTCACACCCATACAAGAGTGTTGGTACAACTATACTCTCATACATTCCCCTCTTTGTTTTCATGAATAAAGTTCTCTGTCTCCACAAGCTCCTCAGTGCATCACTCACCTTTTTCCCCTTGTTAATTCTATGATTCACCTCATCCTTCATATACCCATCTGCTGACACATCCACTCCCAAATATCTGAACACATTCACCTCCTCCATACTCTCTCCCTCCAATCTGATATCCAATCTTCCATTATACTGATGGGTGAACATAGAAAACAGGTGTAAAGAAACACGTCCAATGTTTCTACCCTCACTGGGAATCGAAGGCAGACCTTCGCCGTGTGAAGCGAGATCTTTAGCGTACCTTGTTCCATTTAGTTTTTATTTTAATTTTAACTGCAGTTGTTATCCTCATCACCTTACTCTTTCCTATATTCACTTTTAATTTCCTTCTTTTACATACCCTACCAAACTCATCCACCAATCTCTGCAACTTCTCTTCAGAATCCCCCAAAAGCACAGTGTCATCAGCAAAGAGCAACTGTGACAACTCCCAGTTTGTGTTAGATTCTTTATCTTTTAACCCCACACCTTTTGCCAACACCCAAGCATTCACTTCTAAAAATGTTGTTACATTAGAATGAGTGTTTCTCTTTATTTATTCTACTGTAACAACGTGGAGACAACTCGGACACAATGTAAAGTGACGAAAACCACACGTGTTAGTCTGGTTTGCTTACATTACGTTTGGGTGGGGTGGGGAGGGGAGGTTAGGGCTTCCCTGGCTGGCTACCCATATTTACCAAACCTGACTTCCTACAAATAAAACTCACCTCTCACCCTACATTAACATTACAAATATTTTAAGGTAATTAATGAATGGACTGTATATGTATTTTATCGCTCTGGGGAGCTTCAATTAAATGTCGGAGTATATTACTTGTAATAATAATTTGTAATAATAATAATAATCATAATAATAATAATAATAATTTGTCAGAGCATCATTCCTTCTAAAAATTACTTGAGAATAGAAGTGTTGGTCTTTATTTATTCTATTGTACCAGTGGAGACAGCTTGTACACAATGTAAGGTGTTTGTATGAAAGTGAATCAACCATAACTAGTCGGTTTGTTTATATAAGTACTCTAAGGCTCTATCTTACTCTCTCTCTCTCGTTATTCATATTCGTTTTTATCTCACTTACCCACTTCTCACCCTACATTAAGACTACAAATATTTTAAGGTAAGTAATGAGTGTACTGTACATGCATTTTATGGCTCTAGGGCACTTAATGTGGTAGTAGGTGGTAGTGGCCAGTCAGAATGCCATTCCTCCCACACGACTTTCTACAAATACAGTCATACCTCAGTTAACGATGGCGTCGGATGGCGATAAATTCGGTTAACGATACATTTTTACGTCAAAATAGTGACTCCGTTAACGATGTTTGCTTTGGTTTACGATGTTCGTCCCGGACACCTCCACGTGGCGCCCTGCTGTGCTGGCACTCCAGGGAGCGTCAACTGTGCTATTGTTTACAAGCGAGAGCGACCACCACCCACTCCACCCACTCATTCATACCAGTATATTGTCATTATTCCACTGTTTTTAGTGCTTGCAATTGCTAAATAAGCTACCATGGGTCCAAGGAAAGCTCCTAGTGCTAAGCCTGTGGCAAAGAGGCTCAGAAATACAGTAGAACTGAAGGAGATAATAGAAAAATATGAAAGTGGAATGCGTATCACTGAGCTGGCCAGGCTGTATGGTAAAGCCTATTCTACCATCGCTACCATTGTGGCCAAGGGAAATACACGTAAAATCAAGGAAGCTGTTGTTGCGAAAGGTGCATATGTGATCACAAAACAGAGATCGCAAGTGCTGGAAGATGTAGAAAATTTGTTGTTGGTGTAGATCAATTAGAAACAGTTAGCAGCAGATAGTGTTTCGCAGGCAATAATATGTGAAAAAGCAAGGCAGTTGCATGATGATCTCGTTAAGAAAATGCTTGCAACGAGTGCTGAAGTGAGCGAATTTAAAGCCAGCAGAGGCTGGTTTCAAAAATTTAAGAATCCAAGTGGCATACATAGTGTTGTGACGCATGGTGAGGCAGCCAGTTGTGACAAAAGTGCGGCTGAAAAATATGTGCCTGAATTCCAGGAGTACATAGAGGCTGAACAATTCCTCCCCCAACAAGTGTTTAATTGTGATGAAACAGGCCTGTTTTGGAAGAAAATGCCCAATAGGACCTTCATTACTCAGGAGAAAAAGGCACAGCCAGGACATAAGCCTATGAAAGACAGGCTAACTTTGATGCTTTGTGCTAATGCCAGTGGTGATTGCAAAGTGAAGCCTTTACTGGTGTATCTTTTTGAAAATCCCCGAGTGTTTGGCAGATGCGGTATCACCAAGTCTAACTTGTGTGTGATGTGGAAGTCTAACAAAAAGGCATGTGTCACAAAGGACATTTTCTTAGAGTGGTTCAATGGCATGTTTGGCCCCAGTGTGAAGAAATATTTCCAGGAAAATAATTTGCCACTTAAGTGCCTCCTGATAATGGACAATGCTCCTTGTCATCCTCCAAACTTGGTAGAGAAAATTGTGGAGGACTTTAAATTCATCAAAGTGAAGTTCTTGCCCCCTAATACCACTCCTCTCCTCCAGCCCATGGACCAGCAGGTCATTTCAAACTTTAAAAAACTCTACACCAAAGCAATGTTTCAAAAGTGCTTTGATGTGACCACAGACATGAATATAACCTTAAGAGACTTTTGGAAAAAACATTTCCATATCCTGCATTGTGTAAACCTTATAGGTAAGGCTTGGGAGGGAGTTACTACCAGGACTTTGAACTCTGCCTGGAGAAAATTGTGGCCAGACTGTGTCCTAGAGAGGGATTTTGAAGGTTTTGGGGCTGAGCCTCAGAACCCTGAGCCTGAGCCTGAGCCTGAGCCTGTTGTGGAAGAAATTGTGGAACTGGGCAAGTCCATGGGGTTGGAGGCGAGTGGTGAGGATGTGGAACAGTTGGTGGAGGAGCACAAGGAAGAGCTAACCACTGAAGATCTGCAAGAGCTTCAACAGCAACTGCAACAAGAGACCACAGGTCAGGACAATGGTTCAGAGGAGGAGGAGGTGGAACAGAGATGGAAGAAGGTGCCTTCTTCAAGGATTAGGGAGATCTGTGCGAAATGGACTGATGTGCAAGGCTTTATGGATGAATATCACCCTAACCATGCTGTTGCAGGCCGTGCTGTCAACCTGTACAATGACACAGTGGTGTGTCATTTCAGGGATGTGTTAAAGAATCACCAGACACAGAGCTCCCTGGATAGATTTTTGGTTAGAGAGGGGTCCAGTGACTCTCAACCTGGTCCTAGTGGCATTAAAAGAAAAAGGCCAGTAACCCCAGAAAAGAACTTGCCACCTGCAGTGTTAATGAAAGGGGATTCCCCTTCCAAACACTAGCATACTATACTCCATCCTTTCCCCTCCTCCTGTCCTCCACACATCAATAACTCTTCAATAAATGTAAGTGACATGTTATTGTACTATAGTATTTACATGTATTTCTTTAATGTTCATTAAATTGTGTATTATTTAATGTCAAAAAGTTCTAAAAAATATTTTATTTTACTACTTTTGGAAGTCTGGAACGGATTAATTTTATTTCCATTATTTCTTATGGGGAAAATTGATTCAGGTAACGATTGATTCGGTTACAGATATGCCCTCTCTGACGGATTAATATCGTTAACCCTTTGACTGTTTCGGTCGTATATATACGTCTTACGAGCCACTGTTTCGGACGTATCTATACGCCTAAATTCTAGCGGCCTCAAATCAAACAGGAGAAAGCTGGTAGGCCTACATGTGAGAGAATGGGTCTGTGTGGTCAGTGTGCGCAGTATAAAAAAAATCGGGCAGCCAGTGGTGCATTGTGGGAACGCCATTTCAGTAGTCCTTGTTCAGCATGCCTAGCGGTAAGAATTATCTGACTCCCCGGCGCATCTGGGACTGTTTTCTTCCTCAATGATAGCTCTAACACAGATGGAAGTGTGTCTGAAGATGAATTTCATGGTTTTGAGGAGTTTGTGACCGAAAGCAATGCCCAGGATACCAGAAGGAAGGAAGGAAAAAAGAAAGAAAGTAAGGAAGGAAGAGATGAGAGGAAGGAAGGAAGGAAAGAAGAGATGAAAGGAAGTAAAGAAGGAAGGAGGAAAGGAAGGAAGGAAAGAAAGAAAGGAAGTAGAGATGAGAGAAAGGAAAGAACAAAAGAAGAAAGAAAGAAAGGAGATGAGAGGAAGTTCACACACTTCAAGCGGTAAGGGAAGTTGATGGAAAGTGTCCAGTCATTATATGTGTATATATATTATAGAACAATAGAAATAGGTTGGTAGGTAAGTAAGTAGGAAGGCAAGTAGGTAAGTAGGTAGGCAAGTAGGTAGGTAAGTAGGTAAGCAAGTAGGTAAGCAAGTAGGTAAGTAGTAGGTACGTAAGTAGGTACGTAAGTAGGTACGTAAGTAGGTACGTAAGTAGGTACATAAGTAGGTACGTAATTAGGTAAGTAAGTAGGTAGAAAGGACTGTGGGGAAGAAGAGCTTGGGACCCCATGGGTGTTGACAGGTGAGTGGTGGTATAATATGTCATTTTGACAGCAGCCGCACCCTGACCCAGCATATTTACAAGTCCACACACTCACAACAACCAGCTTCCAGAAGCCTAATATAAGTTCTATGAAGTGTCCAGTGACTATATATGCGTATATATAGAAACCAGAAGGAAGGAAGGAAGGAGATGAAAGAAAGGAAGGAAGGTAGGTAGGAAGGAATGTAGGAAGGCATGTAGGAAGGAAGGTTGGAAGGAAGGAAGGAAGGAAGGTTGGAAGGAAGGAAGGAAGTTTGGAAGGAAGGAAGGAATGACGACCCAGAAACAACAACCAGCTTCCAGAAGCTAATAGCAATTCTATGAAGTGTCCAGTGATTATATATGCGTATATATAGAAATCAGAAGGAAGGAAGAAAGGAAGGACGAGATGAAAGGAAGGAAGGAATGTAGGAAGAAAGGTTAGAAGGAATGTAGGAAGGAAGGAAGGTCGGAATGATGACCCAGACACAACAACCAGCTTCCAGAAGCTTATAGCAGTTCTAGGCACGTGTCCAGTGACTATGTGTGTATTTATAGAAACCAGAAGGAAGAAAGGAAAGACGAGATGAAAGGAAGGAAGGAAGGTAGGTAGGAAGGTAGGTAGGTAGGTAGGTAGGTAGGTAGGTAGGTAGGTAGGTAGGTAGGAAGGAAGGAAGGAAGGAAGGAAGGAAGGAAGGAAGGAAGGAAGGTAGGAAGGAAGGTAGGAAGGAAGGTAGGAAGGAAGGTAGGAAGGAATGTAGGAAGAAAGGAAGGAATGTAGGAAGGAAGGAATAACGACCCAGACGACCATGAACCTAGGATAACTACCTAACACAACTGCCAGCTACTATTTTGAAGAAAACTGCTCAGAAGAGATGTTTTGTCTGTGCATATACAAAAAAACACCCACAAAAATGCAGAGACATTCGTTTTATGTGTGAGGAATGTAAAACACCACTGTGCATGTTTCAAAGAGTTCCACAAGCTGCAGAACTTTTATGAACATGTCCAGTGACTGCACATTTGTATATATATTATAGAACAATAGTAATAAAGATTTTTTTGTATTGTTCATTTGTGTAAACAAGTTTTGTAAACAATATAAAGATACTAATGTTTATGCTATTATTGTGTTGCATACAACGAATGTATATATATACACTGCACCTTATCTTGGCCTCACAGGCCACATAAGTTACGCAAAATAAGAAAATAGTGAAAAAAACAAGAAATCTATGAATGGAAGTAAACAAATGTTTACTGAGTGAGCGGCAGTCGCCGATGTTGCCATACGCGGCTCATTTTCTGCCAACTTTACACCTCCATATCTCGGTAAGTATTGATGGCAAAAATCTGTTTTTAGGATAAAAACAATCAGAAAAATAATCTTAACATTTTGATAAGAAAAATATTTTTTTTTTTTTCGAATATTTTGCGACAACAGAATGGCACTCAGGATTGAGGGTTGCGACAGTCAAGGGGTTAACCGAGGTATGACTGTAAATACTTTTCACCTCTCACCCTACATTAAGACTATAAATATTTTAAAGTAAGTAATGAGTGTACTGTATATGCATTTTATCACTCTAGGGAGCTTTAAGCATCATAGTATAGTATGTGTGGGTGGGGTGGCCAGGAGTTCTATCACACCTGACTTCTTACAGTAAATACTACTCACCTTTTGCCCTACATTAAGACTACAAATATTTTGAGGTAAATAATGAGTGTACTGTGTGTGTATTTTACTTTTTAATGCCTAGTTCTATTGCTAACTTAATATATGTTAGTGTAAACTTGTTATCTGGCATTTATACGCATTTATAAATGGAAAAAAATGGAGTTCTGCTTTTCGGTGAAGTCTGCTTTCTAGCAGTAGCCTGGAACCTAACCTGCCGTATAAGTGGGGGCCCTACTGTATACAGTACGCTCATTACTTACCTTAAAATATTTGTAGTCTTAAACCTTTCAGGGTCGAGAGGCCCTCTCCCAAACTCATTCTCAAGGTCGAAAAATATTCGAAAAAAAAAAAAAAATTCTTGTGAAATAATAAGAGATTTTGTTTCTGAGTTTAACCCTTTCAGGGTCCAGAGGCAAAATTTCAAAGTGTGCACCAGGGTCCAAGAATTTAAAAAAAAAAAAATTATTTTTTTCTGAAGGTAATAAAACAAAAAGTACGAAATTTGATGGAAAATTTACGAAATTATGCTCTCGCGAATTTTGATGAATCAGCAATATTTATGAATCAGCAATTTTGCTGACTCTGACTCCCATTTTAGGCCAATTACATTATTTAAATCGACCAAATTCTTAGCTATTTCACTAGTATTACTTCTATTCTATCGATTGAGCACAAGAAATCACCCAGTCACCTGTTTCAACTAAAAAATAAAGTGATCGGAAATTAGTAATTTAGCCCATTTAACACTAAGTTCAAAATATTCCAATTTCAAAATAGGGTCCTGAATAAACAATGCAGGCATTCCTGGCACTAAACTAACATTTCCTCTGTTCATTAGTTATGTTTTCAATCTTTACAAATGAATTCCATTTTGATTTTTTATTCACATAACGAATTTTTATTCAAGCTAAAAAATGGAAGATTTACTGTTATGCAATATTGAAATAATTGTATAAATAATATCACCACATTTGTGAACATATATTAGACCCACCAGCTGGCGCGTATTATACGTGTAAGGTCATTTGTTTACTCTTAAACATTGGCAAAAATTTAACATTTCTGCTAATTTGAGCTCAGTTTCAAGCCATTTCCAGTACTAAAACCAAACAAAATCATCTCTATTTCTGTAATATATCTTCCATTCTATCAAATGATACCAAATACAAATACAACTTTAAAAAGCATACGAAAAAACACTGCAAAGTCGCTGTTTTAATCGAAAATTACGGTCTCAGCTTTTTCTCTCTCATTATGCACTGTGTGCTGCAGGATTTGTTTTGTGGTGCACACTTACCACATAGATGTATTCTCTCATATCTAGGCCCAAATTTAACGCTCACAGCTTATCTGAGTGAGCTGAGCTCATGGCGTAGAACTACGGTTTGGACCCTCAACTCAAAGCCGTAGAACTACGGCACGGACTCTGAAAGGGTTAATTGGTTAAAAAATAATTTTTGCAATCAAATCAATTTTTACGGAGATATGGAGGCGTGAAGTTGACAGAAATTGAACCGCTTACATCAACATCGTCTACTGCTGGTCATTCGGTAATAATTTTTTTTTCTACTTATTTCTTTTATTTTTTAACATTTTATTTTTTCAAGTAACTTTTATGGCCTGTGAGACCAATATAAGCCATACTTTGGATGTACAGTGGACCTCCGAGTTACGATCACCTCGGAAATCGTACAATTATGTAAGTATTTTATTGTAAGTGCTTTTGTAAGTGTATTGTTGGGGGTCTGAAATGGACTAACCTACTTGACATTATTTCTTAACCCTTTGACTGTTTTGGTCGTATATACAGTAGACCCTCATTTAGCACGACTTTATGTTGCCCGTTTTGGGTATTACGCGATTGAAGAATTGCGGCACATTTTTATCTAACACGACGTAAACCTTATATTACGCGATTCGCTGGAGGGAAAAATTTTGAGCGTGCGGTCGCCTGCGGTAGGTTAAACCACTGAGTCAGTGGGGGTCCTACTGAGGGTGGCTATGATCCACAACAAGTGTTTAATGCTGACGAGACAAGTGTTTTCTGGAAGAAAATGCCAACATGAACTTATATCAGTCAGCAAGAGACTTGACTGACTTACTGAATGACTTGACTGACTTACTGAATGACTTGACTGACCGACTTAATGAATGACTTGACTGACTGACTTACTGAATGGCTTGACCGACTGACTTACTGAATGACTTGACCGACTGACTTACTGAATGACTTGACCGACTGACTTACTGAATGACTTGACTGACTACTGATGACTTACTGAATGACTTGATTGACTGACTTACTGAATGACTTGACTGACTGACTTACTGAATGACTTGACTGACTGACTTACTGAATGACTTGACTGACTGACTTACTGAATGACTTGACTGACTTACTGAATGACTTGACTGACTGACTTACTGAATGACTTGACTGACTTAGTGAATGACTTGACTGACTTACTGAATGACTTGACTGACTGACTTACTGAATGTCTTGACTGACTTACTGAATGTCCTGACTGACTTACTGAATGACTTGACTGACTTACTGAATGACTTGACTGACTGACTTAATGAATGACTTGACTGACTGACTTAATGAATGACTTGACTGACTGACTTAATGAATGACTTGACTGACTGACTTACTGAATGATACTGAATGATACTGAATGACTTAACTGACTTACTGAATGGACTGACTTACTGAATGACTTATTAAAGTTAGAGACACTCAGTACAACCATCGACTTCAGTTCCAGAATCTCTACTATCCACCTCAGCCCAGTAGGGCCACAGCATAACTCTCCACTCTCTTCACAATCATCCACAAACATCAGCACCCACAATTTAAGGTAAATACTATTATTTCTGTTACATTTGTAGTCTTAAGCAGTAAAAACAACATAATACATCACGATAATGAACTACAATTACATATTCTCTTTTATATTTGTAAGATCTGTTGGTCGAAAAAAAACTTGTTTGGCTTTTTGGGGACTCCCAGGAACGTAACCCTATTTTTCCCATAAGTTCTTTTAATTATCTAACACGATTTTACCTAACACAATGTTTTCAGGACCGTAACTACCGTGCTAAATGAGGGTCTACTGTATACGTCTTTCGAGCCACTGTTTCAAACGTATATATACTCACAAATTCTAGCGGCTTCAAATCAAGCGGGAGAAAGCTGGTAGGCCCACATATGAGAGAATGGGTCTGTGTGGTCAGTGTGCGCTGTATAAAAAAAATCCTGCAGCATGCAGTGCATAATGAGAGAAAAAAAACTCCGACCGTGTTTTTGGATTAAAACGCCGTCTTTGAGGTGTATTTTCGTATAGTATTTATGGTTGTGTTTTTGGATTAAAACGCCGTCTTTGAGGTGTATTTTCGTATAGTATTTATGGTTGTATTCTCTTTTTTATGGTCTCATTTGATAGAATGGAAAACATACTACAGACATATATATGATATTGATTAGTTTCATGATGAAAACGACCTTGAAATTGAGCTCAAAATAGGGGAAATGTTCGATTTTTGCAAATGTTCAAGAGTAAAGAAATCACGCCACGCGTCCAATACACATCAATTGACGAATCTAATATTCTTTCACAAGTGCACTGATATTATTTATACCATTTTTACAATAATGCAATAGTCTGCATAATGGTAAATCTTCTATTTTTTGTGTGAATAAAAAATCAAAATAGAAAGCAAGAGTAATATAAGAGGGGCCTAAAGACGTGACTAATGAACAGATAACATCTCATTTTAGTGCCAGGAATGTCTGCATTGTTTATTCTGGACCCTATTTAGAAATTGACAACTTTTTATTTTGCATGAAATTGGCCAAATTGCCAATTTCTGACCACTTTATTGGTAGTTGAAATCGGATTGTACTCAATCGATAGAAAAATGGAGTTCTAAAGAAATAGCTATGAGTTTGGTCGACTGGAACAATGGAATTGGCCGAAAATAGGGCTCAAAGTCAGCGAAATTGCCGATGAGTATATATCGCCGAGATAACTAACTTCACGAGAGCGTAATTCCGTAAGTTTTCCATCAAATTTCATACTATTGGTGTGGCCATCGGGAAAAGATTCTCTATAATTTCATAAGAAAAAATCATTTCTTTTTTTAAATTTTGCGACAACAGGAGAGCACTCAGGATTAGGGGTTACGACAGTCAAAGGGTTAAGGGAGAAAATTCGTTCAGTAATGGCACTTGAGCAGCCTTCTGGAATGAATTATAATCGTAACTCAGGGGTCCACTGTATACACTCCTTGTATACTACACAATAACTGCTGGCTGGCTGGCTCTGCCTCACAGGTACACATAAATACAATTATACATAGTGTAAATTACCTAGGATACACGGGAGAATATAATAATAATAATAATAATAATAATTGAAGCATGGTGTAAGACTGTATTACTCAGTCTTATCACTAAACTAATGACAGTGGTGACATTTGATGAGGGGTGAGCTAGTCTTATCTTATCACTCCACTAATGACAGTGGTGACATTTGATGAGGGTACACTGCCTTCACTTTACACATAAACATGTCTGTCTGCTTGTCTCAGAGAGAGCCACTAGTGAACCAACATGTATTACACACAACGCAGGTAGTCACTCGTCACATCTGAGTCCTGATACATATTATTTGCCAGTCTGGATTTTTTGGGGTTATCCTAGGTAATTTACAAATTGCCAGCCAGCCAGCCAGCCAGCCAGCCAGCCAGCCAGCCAGCCAGCCAGCCAGCCAGCCAGCCAGCCAGCCAGCCAGCCAGCCAGCCAGCCAGCCAGCCAGCCACAGCCAGCCAGCCGCCAGCCAGCCAGCCAGCCAGCCAGCCAGCCAGCCAGCCAGCCAGCCAGCCAGCCAGCCAGCCAGCCAGCCAGCCAGCCAGCCAGCCAGCCAGCCAGCCAGCCAGCCAGCCAGCCAGCCAGCCAGCCAGCCAGCCAGCCAGCCAGCCAGCCAGCCAGCCAGCCAGCCAGCCAGCCAGCCAGCCAGCCAGCCAGCCAGCCAGCCAGCCAGCCAGCCAGCCAGCCAGCCAGCCAGCCAGCCAGCCAGCCAGCCCGCCAGCCAGCCAGCCAGCCAGCCAGCCAGCCAGCCCAGCCAGCCAGCCAGCCAGCCAGCCAGCCAGCCAGCCAGCCAGCCAGCCAGCCAGCCAGCCAGCCAGCCAGCCAGCCAGCCAGCCAGCCAGCCAGCCAGCCAGCCAGCCAGCCAGCCAGCCAGCCAGCCAGCCAGCCAGCCAGCCAGCCAGCCAGCCAGCCAGCCAGCCAGC
>WNWK01032600.1:0-21779 GCA_009830355.1 Cherax destructor
TTATTTAGTTAGTTCAATATATGTTTGTTAATTTTCACCTGAATTTGGATGTATCTGGCAAAATTCGCTGGCCTCAGGCCTATTTCCCACGTAACGGTTGCTCCCCCCGGCACTCTAGAATTTACACTATAGTCTATTTTTTTTTTTCCTATTTAATGTTCCTGCGATTTCTCTTATGTTGGTTCAAATGCGTATATGATTTTTATGGTTACACACTTAATTCTCGACTGTGTCTCCTCAGCTACTATCAGAAACGCAATTTAAGAGGAGCTCCACCCCCGTGACCACCCACGACACGACACCTCACCTAACACAAAGAACACAAAAGTAGTAGTGAACAGGGCAAGATCCAGCATCAGCGAGGTCAAAGCTCAGTGCCCCAAGGCACTGTCCTGGCGCCTCTGCTGTTTCTCATCCTCATAGCAGACATAGATAAAAACACCAGCACACTTTTGTATCATCATTTGCAGATGACACTAAAATAAGCATGAAAGTCACTACGGTGAGGACACTGAAAAATTACAGGAGGACATAAGCAAGGTCTTCCAATGGGCAGTGGAGAACAACATGACGTTCAATGGTGATAAGTTTCAGCTGCTTAGGTATGGAAAAATGAACTCAAAAGGAACACTATATACAAACGCAAGAGGGTCACCACATAGAACGAAAGGAACACGTAAAGGACTTGGGAATAATTATGTCTGCTGATCTGTCGTTTAAAGACCATAACAAGACAAAGATCACAACAGCCAGGAAGATGACGGGGTGGGTATTGAGAACTTTCAAAACAAGGGAAATAATGCCGATGGTGACACTATTCAAATCGCTAGTGCTCCCTCACTTAGAATACTGCTCAGTGCTGACGGCCCCGTTCAGGGCAGGAGAAATAGCAGAGCTGGAACAAATCCAGAGATCGTTTACGGCTCACATTGAGCCATTGAAACATCTAAATTATTGGGAACGCCTTCAAGTCTTGAACATGTACTCATTGGAGCGGAGGAGAGAGAGATACATGATAATATATACATGGAAAGTACTTGAGGGCCTGGTCCCAAATCTCACACTGCCATAACAACATACTGGAGTGAGAGTATGGGAGAAAGTGTAAAATAAACCCAGTGAGGAGCAGGGGTGCGGTGGGGACAATACGGGAGCACTGTATTAACATCCGGGGTCCCAGACTATTCAACATCTTACCAGAAGATATCCAACACGGCTGGAACCAGTGTAGAAGCCTTCAAGAGGAAACTGGACAAATACCACGGTGCCAGATCAACCAGGCTGTGATGGATATGTGGGGCAGGGGCCTCCAGCAGCAACAGCCTGGTTGACCAGGCAGCACCAGACGAGCCTGGCCCATGGCCGGGCTCAGAAAATAGATACTCCGAAACTCTTCAAAGGTATATCAAAGGTATAAGGTATAGGACATCTCCACTGCCTCCAGCCTCCTCCTCACTGCAGCATTTGCAACCCATGCTTCACACCATATAAGAGTGTTGGTACCACTATACTTTCATACATTCCCTTCTTTGCCTCCATGGATAATGTGTTTGTCTCCACAGATACCTCAACGCACCACTCACCTTTTTTCCTTCATCAATTCTATGGTTAACCTCATCCTTCATAAACCCATCTGCTGACAAGTCAACTCCCAAATATCAGAAAACATTCACTTCTTCCATACTCCCTCTCTCCAATGTGATATCCAATTTTCTTTATTTAAATCGTTTGATACCCTAATCACCTTACTCTTATCTATGTTCACTTTCAACTTTCTACCTTTACACACCCCTCCCAAACTCGTCCACTAATCTTTGCAACTTTTTAAGAATCTCCCATAAGCACAATATCATCAGCAAAAAGTAACTGTGTCAACTCCTATTTTGCATATAATTCCCATAATTTAATCCCACCCCTCTCCCCAACACCCTAGCATTTACTTCTTTTACAACCCCATCTATAAATATATTAAACAACCATGGTGACATTACACATCCTTGTCTAAGACCTACTTTTAACAGGAAGTAATCTCCTCTCTCCTACGCACCCTAACCTGAGCCCACTATCCTCATAAAAACTCTTTACAGCCTTCAGTAACTTACTACCTATTCCATACACTTGCAACATTTGCCACATTGCTCCCTATCCACTCTATCATATGCCTTTTCTAAATCCATAAATGCAATAAAAACTTCCCTACCTTTATCTAAATACTGTTCACATATATGCTTCAATGTAAACACTTGATCTACACATCCCCTACCAACTCTAAAGCCTCCTTGCTCATCTGCAATCCTACTCTCTGTCTTACCTCTAATTCTTTCAATAATAACCCTGCCATACACTTTACTTGGTATACTCAGTAAACTTATTTCCCTATAATTCTTATAATCTCTTTTATCCCCTTTCCCTTCATATAAAGGAAGTATACATGCTCTCTGCCAATCCCTAGGTGCCTTCCCCTCTTTCATACAATTATTAAAAAAAAAATACCAACCACTCCAACACTATATCCCCCCCTGCTTTTAACATTTCTTGCATGATACCATCAGTTCCAGCTGCTTTACCCCCTTTCATTCTACGTAATGCCTCACGCACCTTCCCCATACTCACATCCTGCTCTTCTTCACTCCTAAACGATGTTATACCTCCCTGGCCAGTGCATGAAATTACCGCCTACCTTTTTTCATCGACATTTAAAAGTTCCTCAAAATATTCCCGCCATCTACCTAATACCTCCAGCTCCCCATCTACTAACTCCCCTACTCTGTTTTTAACTGACAAATCCATTCATTCCATAGGCTTTCTTAACTTGTTTATCTCACTCCAAAAATGTTCTTGTTTTCAGCAAAATTTCTTGACAGAGCCTCCCCACTCTTTCATCTGCTCTCCTTTTGCACTCTCTCACCACTCTCTTCACCTTTCTTTTACTCTCCATATACTCTGCTCTTCTATTAACACTTCTGTTTTGTAAAAACTCATAAGCTACCTTTTTCTTTTTATCACACTTTTACTTCATCATTCCACCACTCACCCTCTTTTCTCCTGCACCCACCTCCTATAGCCACAAACTTCTGCCCCACATTCTAATACTGCATTTTTAAAATTATCCCAACTCTCTTCAACCCCCTACTACTCATACTTGCACTAGCCCACCTTTCTGCCAATAGTTGCTTATATGTCACCTTAACTTCCTCCTCCTTGTTTATACACTTTTACCTCTCTCTTACTTGCTGTTGCCATTTTCTTTTGTCCCATCTACCTTTTACTCTAACTGTAGCTACAACTAAATAATGATCCGATATATCCGTTGCCCCTCTATAAACATGTACATCCTGAAGCCTACCCATCAACCTTTAATCCACCAATACATAATCTAACAAACTACTTTCATTACGTGCTATATCATATCTTGTATACTTATTTATCCTCTTTTTCATAAATGTGTATTACTTATTACCAAACCTCTATCACCATGCCCAGCCCTTTTAGGGCAGGGTAGGTGCAAGGCTGGAGCTTGCTACCATATGCAGCTCGCAAGCCTGCCCTTCCCGTTAGGAAAGATGACAGACCAGAGAGGCCTAGCTTCTCCCTACCAGCCCCGTGCTGGTGGCGAATGTGGCTAGGCCTGGGGACAGTTGGTCCTGCCGATGAGGGTGCTTGTACCCTCCCATGGGAGACATAGGTCTCTGATATGCCCACGACAGGGAGCCGGAGCCGGGTCGCCATCTGGTAAAGACCCGGGCGGGAGAATTCCCGCGAATCAACACCTCCTCCACCTCTATCTACACATAGCTCAATTAACGGTTCCCCATTTACATTTACCCCTGGCACCCCAAATTTACCTACTACTCCCTCCACAACATTTTTACCCACTTAAGCATTAAGATCCCCAACCACAAGTACTCTCTCACTTGGTTCCAAACTCCCCACGAACTCACTCAACATTTCTCAAAATCTCTCTCTCTTCTACCCTTCTCTCTTCTCCAGGTGCATAAACACTTACTATAACCCACTTTTCACATCCGACCTTTATTTTACTCCACATAATCCTTGAATTTATATATTTATAATCCTCTTTACCTTCCATAACTGATTATTCAACATTATTGCCACTCCTTCTTTAGCTCTAACTCTATTTGAAACCCCTGACCTAATCCCATTTATTTCTCCCCACTGAAACTCTCCTACCCCCTTCATCTTTGTCTCACTTAAAGCCAGGACATCCAGCTTCTTTTCATTCATAACATCTACAATCATCTCTTTCTTATCATTCGCACAACATCCTCGCACATTCAAACATCCCACTTTGACGGTTTTCTTCTTTTTCTTTTTAGTAAGCTATACAGGAAAAGGGGTTACTAGCCCATTGTTCTCGGCATTTTAGTTGACTTTTACAACACGCATGGCTTACGGAGGAATGATTCTTATTCCACTTCCCCATGGATATGAAAGGAAAAGCAATAAGAACAAGAACTATTAAGATAAAATCAAAGAAAACTCAGATGAGTGTGTATACATAAACGTGTACATGTATGTGTAGTGTGACCTAAGTGTAAGTAGAAGTAGCAAGACGTACCTGAAATCTTGCATGTTTATGAGACAGAAAAAAGACACCAGCAATCCTACCATCATTTAAAACAAATACAGGCTTTCGTTTTACACTCACTTGGCAGGACGGTAGTACCTCCCTGGGTGGTTGCTGTCTACCAACCTACTACTACTATACTATTTATATATATACATATACGTATATAATATATAACATACCTGTGGCTGGAATCAAGTGGCTTCCTTCTCCAACTGCCTAGCACTGGGCCAGGTTTTCTGTTGCTTGCCGGTCAACCAGGATGTTGCTGTTGGCAGCCTTTTGATCCACATATCCATCACAGCCTGGTTCATAAGGCACTTGGTAGAGGTAATGATCGAGTTATCTTTGAAGACTTGTAGTCGTTTTCTGGTAACCTTTCTGATGCCTGCTGGCAGCAGGTTGAATTGTTGCACCCTACATATGCTCTCTTCCCGAGCCCATGGAACCCATGCTTTCCACTGTTTATTTTACACTTTCTTATCTCTCTCCATATGTTATGGTAGTGTGCAGGTTTTTAATAAGGCCCTCAAGTACCTTTGTCGTCCACTCCAGGAGGTACATATGCACTAAGTCATTTCTGGTACTGTAGTTTAAACGCTTTATTATCTATGCGGGCAGTAAAAGACTGTTGTATCTGTCCCACCTTTGATGCAAGTCTTGTATTGAAAGTAGTCAACACCAAACATGACTCCAAGTAAAAACGAGAGAGAGAGAGGGGGAGGTAGGTGATTTAAAGTCACCACTGTCATTATTTCCCTTGTTTCGAAGGTTCTCATTATCCACTCCATATTTTTTCTGACTTTAGCAACGTTTGCCTTGCTGACTTCTCTATAAGATAGGCCAGCTGACATTATTACACCTAGGTCTTTAACATGTTCCTTTCGTTTTATTAGGATTCTCCTACATATGTCCCTCTTAAATTATTCATTGTCTTCATATCTGAACAGCTTGAATTTGTCAAAAATGAACATTCAAGTTATTTTCTACTTCCCTCTGGGAAACTTTGCTCTTATCATTTTCCATTTTTTCTACGCCTTCTTCTGAAGTGACTTTCATACTTTTTTTTTTAGTATCTGAAGATGATATGAAGCTGTGGCTAGTGTTTGTTATAAGAGTGAGAAGCAGTGAAGGGACCAGGACAATACCTTGCGGTGCTGAACTTTTTTATCTAAACAAAACTTCTGCTACTTCTTCTACTATTTGTATACTCTTCGTCAGAAAATCTAATATACACTTGCCTACTTTTCCTGTTATATTTATGGACCTCATTTTAAGTCCTATCACTCCACGATCGAATTTGTCAAATGGTGTCTACCAGGGTTATACAGTGTTTCAAAACAATGGACCGAATTTCAAAGCAGTATAGTACACTGAAATTGGATCCATCATTTTGAAACACCCTGTACTGTGAGCCCATGGGGTGGCTGGAGGGTATACGTATCGGGTTTACGGTTCTAGTATAGATCGAGGTGCTCTTTGCTGGCCACTGACCATCGAACTAAATTTTTATAATCAACAAACTGTATTCTCTAATTACGTAACAGTGTTTCGTGTACCTTATAAAAATCATTGCTTTGGAATATCCGGCTGGTACTGCTAAAGTAGTGATCCAGTGGGATGTCCACTGTAACCTTCATGTTAGCAACTAAGTGTAATTATAACTTTTCTATATGACGATATTATCTATAAACTGGTTGAGTAAACTCGGTACAACAAGTAACTGTTAGTTTTTCCCCACACACCGAACACTGCATATACTACTCTTTGATACTATAGTAGCAAATGTACTATTATTTTATATATATATATATATATATATATATATATATATATATATATATATATATATATATATATATATATATATATATATATATATACATACATAAATGTATAAAAGGGTGTGAGTAAAATTCACGTTTAATACAAATATAACTGTGTGCCTGAGCATGTATTAAAGTGGTTGCCACTGGATATAACGGTGGATGAAGCCACTTAAGTGTTGTATCCGGTGTATAACACTTGTAGAGAACGACCTCCACCTCAACACCTGCACAACAACTTTATATTACATTACTCAATGCTTCCCTCAGCTGACGCCCCACTCTCCTCTATAAATAACTCGTCTAGCAAAGTACATTATGCAGTGTGTGTGTGTGTCTGTCTGTTTTCTGTCTGTCTGTTTTTGTCTGTCTGTTTCCTGTCTGTCTGTTTTCTGTCTATCTGTTTTCTGTCTGTCTGTTTTCTGTCTGTCTGTTTTTTGTCTGTCTTTCTGTGTCTGTGTCTCTGCCTCTGCCTTTGTGTCTGTCTAAAATGAGGTTGGGCCAATTGAATTGTGAAGTCTTTAATTTTTGGAAAAACAGGTACTGAGGAATTACATCATGTGAAACACCTGGGTGTCTTTATATGATGTTTCTCCAACCAATGGCTTTTCCAATGCAACACATAGAAGATATATGAAAATAATAGATGAGGTAATCAATCCCAGCTTTATAGTATTATACACAGAAGATAGAGGGACAATACCTCCAGCAGTAACAGCCTGGTTGATCAGGCACTGCCTGATCCACCGCGAGGCATGGTCATGGATCGGGTCGTGGGGGTGTTGACCCCTGGAACACCCTTCAGACAGGTAGACCTCATCTTTTAAAACTGCTACTGTATATCTACTCTGTACTGAACTGAAAAAGGCCACAGGTTGGCGAAAAGTCTTCAGATAAGACTCGTGTCTAATATATCTGTCTGGTGTTGTATACAATTATTGTGATTAAAACAGATACTGAATGCGTGATGGTCAATATGATTCACAAGAACAAAGGAAGACTGCAACAGGCCTACTGAGCTATGCTAGGTAGGTCCATCTCGCACCCACCCACACCCACTCGTATACTAACACACTCGTCCAACTTATATTGTTACCCAAAGTTATTGCCTCTACGACGCTACCTGTGAGTCTGTTCATATCTAAAACTAGTGCCAAACCAGTATTTTCCAGTATACTTAATAAATCTAAATATCTTCAACTTAATCTTGTCTTGGTTAAATATTTTAAACACGCTATTTATATTCTCTTTATTTATTCACGTTTTCCATTTGTACATTTAAGTTAAATTTGCCCAGATTCTATGTTTTCCAAAGAGTGCAAACTCAGTGCCCTCAGCCTCGGCTTCAGTCAGTATGATGATTAACGAGGACAGGTTTCATTTGTTCCACTATGGAAGAGAGGAGGAAATATACTGTAACGGAGGTACGTATATTAAAGGAGTAGAGGACAAACACAAATCATTATAGATAGCGAACGTCTTATGTGCGAGAATTAGTAGTAATGATGTCGACAAATCTTATACTCAAGGATCACAACAATGTTGCTATTGCTAGTGCATGGAAAATGATAGGCTAGAACACTCGGAACAAGAGGTAATGAGTCAGTGATGATACTCTTCGTTTCTTCTTCCCTCCAGGCTAGAATACTGCCGTATACTAGCGGCCACTTTCAAGGCAAGCGAGATTGCTAAGTTTGAAAACGTACAGAGAACTTTCACTGCTTGTATACACTCAGTCAAGCATTTGAACTACTGGGAACGCTGGAAGTCCCTTCAACTGTATTCCTTGGAATGTAGGCGAAATAGGTACCAGTCACTACACCTGCTCCACCTCAGTGCCACCCACTACACCTGCTTCACCTCAGTGCCACTCACTACACCTGCTTCACCTCGGTGCCACCCACTTCACCTTAGTGCCAGCCTCAACACTTGCTGCACCTTAGCGCGAGCCACCTATGCTATCTCCAGTCTCACCCCTAGCCCTCCCCCGTCCACCTATTACGCCTCAAATTATCTACATCCTCGTGGGTGACCTCACAAGAGGCACTAACTAGCATAGTTAAGACTAACGCACCACAAGCATTCCATCCGTCTGTGCTGCCTTGGCAAGTTTATTTACATATAGGTACACATAAGTACAGTTACATCAATTTAGCCTCTTTAAGGGGGGCTCCTTGTCGTGGTAAAGAGGCTATCGGTCTGAGGAACTGGACCTCTTGGTCTTCTTCCTTAGACCAAACCTGATTACCCCCCAATCCCCCCTCCCCTATCCCATCTTCCCAATCCTCCCTTTGTCCCTTTCCTCCTCCTCCTCCTCATCCCTCCCTTATTCCCTTCCCATTTTCAACCTATGGGATTCTCTCCACAGGCATTCTGGTTCCTAGGTAGGGGAAAGGGTACCATGGTCCATCCCATTTCATTGAGGTTCTTGGGGGTGGTGTAGTTTGCCGTGGAATCTGGATCCCCTGGGGATGTCCCGATCCCTCTCCGGTCTCCTGGGGGTGGCTTTGGGTGTCTTTCCGGCGATGGGTGTATCTCTGAAGGCAACCTTTTGGATTCCGGGGGTGGTGGCCAAAGGAGGTATGCTTTGTGGCGGGTGATGGCCACCCTCTTTTGTCCACTGAGGTGGCTTGGTGGGTGTGAGGTTGCTATCCCGGATTGCTGGTTTACTGGCATGAAGGGTAGAGTATGGCACGGGTTCCATGCCACATCTGCACTACTTGCAGTGCTGAGGTCCTCGTGGGCATGGAGGGAGATTCACGCCCCTTTCATTCCTCCTAGGAGCTATTCCTCCACATCCCCCTTTTTTATTCTTTTTTTTTATTTTTATTTTCCTTTTTTTTCTAAAAACAAAAAGAAAGAAGTAACCTAACCATGGACGTCCCACTCAGTGAACCTACTACCCCCGGGCCCCTTCCTGATACCGCACCCTGTTCTGACCCTGCCTCGTTCTTGGACCACTCTTCAGACACTTCCAATACTCCTGTACCTCTTGCTGGTGCCAGTTCGTCACCTGCTTCAGGTACTGGGGTTCTGACTGGCCCCTTTGATACGTCTGACCTTCACTCTTCTTTAACTATGCTTCCTGCTTCTCCCTCTACAGTGCGGCAATTTTTGGGTTGCTCACCCTTCCCACGTAGGACCAACGCCGGTCCCACATCTAAACGCCCAAAACCCTTACATGATGATACTTCATTGCTTTATTCTCATTCAGCTCAGAAGCGACCAGCTCGTCACTCACTCCCTTTAAACACTTCGTTTCACACTACACAATAGACTAAGTTTTTTTTTACTCTGAGGCCGACTTCTTCTACTGCCTATCTTTCCGATCATAGTATTGGTAAGGCGCTCCTATGCCATGTGGGTAAAGATATCTCCTTTCACGCTCTCAAGAGTGGCACACACATCATCACAGTCCAGAATGCTAGCCAAGCTCGCGATCTTTCTCTCCTTACGACCATAAAAAAACATCATTCTCTCAATTCTTGTAGTAGTCCTGTCATTCTACCCCACACCATTGTCCAACAGAATTTCCAGACATGTGGTGGTGACATTCTGGAGCAGCTTGAGCTCCAAGACCTCCCTATCCTCAAAGTTGACACTTTTGTCCTCCCTGCCCGTTGACGAAGACGATATCCATGCAATATTGCTCGCTTAACATTTGACTGCCGTGAACTTCCGCCCTCGGTCTACATTGCGGGACACCATTTACAAGTTCGAAAGGTGATCCCTACACTGCAACAGTGTAGAAACTGCTGGCGTTTTGGTCATCCGGCAAAATATTGCAGGTCCATGGCTGAATGCCCAATCTGTGGTGCCAACGACCATGCCAATCCTTCTTGTAGTCTACCTCCCTCTTGCCTTAATTGTCATGAGGCGCACCCATCTTACTCTTGCTGTTGTCAAGTTTACTTAAATGAGCGTGAAATCCATTGTCTCAAAGAGGCGGAAGGCTTCCCATATGCTATGGCTGTCTCTCATCTACGCCTTCAAGGGAGACCCCTGTATTTCTTATTCTAGCGTTGCTAAACATCCCCCCACTTCTGGGGTCCCAACTTCTGCAGCTTCCTCTCTGGTCACCCCATCCTCAGTCACCCGTCTCAAATTCTTTTGCTGTCCTGGGCTCTGAGGTCCCTACCTCGGCACCCCATTTTGTTCTCGCCTCTTCCTCTACTCACTCGCACAGTTCTGTGTCTACACGCCCTCATCCATCACCTCCTCCTTATCGCCCCTCTACTTCTCAGAAGTCCACCAAAAAATCCCCATTGTTAAACTCTCCTCTCACCCCTTCTTCCCTTCTCTAACCTGCACATTTTTCCTTCACAGTTTCTGTGCCTGGTTCCTCACCTCCAACTAGTTCTGTTATGTGTGTGGAGGTTCATCCTCCTCCTCGTTCAATACCTTCATCCCCTGTCCCCTCCCAGGTCGCTTCCACTCCAGTCCCCTCCCAAGCCCCTTCGACAGTTTCCTCTTCCATTTCCTCACCCCCTACTTTAGTACAGTCCATAGTCACCCCGATTGTTGCTCACCCTCCTCCTCCTTCCATCTCTAATGTGGTCCCACATCCTGTGTCTTTGTCCTCTGAAACGCTAGAAGCTATTTCAGAATATATTGCGGAGACTCGAACGTTGATGGACACCGTTCCACCTCCGGTTCCTCCTCCTCTCTCCTCTTCGTCTACACACCTCCTTCCTTCACAGCATCCCAATCCTTCACTGCTTACAAGTCTTCTGCTGACTCCACACTTGGACTTTTCTAACCCTACTTGTCCATAGATACCTCTACCTTTGGCTTTCTTGTATCTTTCTCTTCATAAATCATGGCTTATTTACAGTGGAATATCTGCGGCCTCAGGGGTAACCGAGGTGAGCTTCAGGTGTTGCTCTCCCAGTTTTTTTCCCTGCTGGTGTTTGTTTACAAGAACCCAAATTACACTCCGATGTTATCCATCCCTTCTCAGGCTATGATTTATTATATTCATCAGATCTTTTTTTCAATGGAACCTTTAATGAAAGTGCTCTTCTTATACGCACTGATATTCCATACCGTTAGCTTTTTGTTCATACTTCTCTGCATTACACTGCAGCCCGTACCCACTTGAATAAGTGGTATACACTCTGTTCTTTGTATCTCTCTCCTTCTCAGGCATTGTCTATCCCAGATGTTGCCTTTCTGGTTTCTTCCTTACCACCACCCCTTCTGTTACTTGGCGATTTTAATGCCCACCATTTTCTCTGGGGAGGGTCTCACTGTGACCCCCGCAGCATTCAGTTGGAGGCTTTTCTTGCTTCTCTTCCCCTCCATGTTTTAAATACGGGTACTCCCACCCATTTTGATCCTCGATCTCTGTCTGCTCTTCCTCCACTGTACTCGACTTCACCTCGTCTGCCCTCCCGGACTTGCATGACAGCGATCATTTTCCAATCATCCTTACTTCTCCTTTGTATTCTCCACCTCTAGCCCACGCTGGCAACTTGACCGGGCGAATTGGGACCTTAACGCGCATCTTACTGCTTTTCATGAGGCTCCTTCCTCGTCCTCCATTGATGAGGTTTTACACCTTTTCTTGACATCTGTCTTAACCGCAGCTTCACATTCTATACCCCAAACCTCGGGCAAGCATTCTCAGAAGTACGTGCCTTGGTGGTCTCCTGCTTGTGCTCGGGCAGTATGTTTGAAATGAGCTGTGTGGGGCAGGTACCGGTACAACAGAACCACAGAGAGACTCCTTGATTTTAAGCAAAAGAGAGCAATTGCTCACCGTGTCATCCGTGACGCTAAACGCACTTGCTGGTGGGATTACGTTTCTATCCTCACTTCGGCTTCCTCGATGAGTGCAGTCTGGAAAAAGGTACGGAAACTGAGTGGTAAATTCTCCCCCGACTTGGCTCCTGTTCCTCGGGTTGCCAGTGTCAATATAGCACACCCTCTTGCCGTTGCCACTGAAATTGGTAATCATATGGTCCATATTTTTAATGGGCTCCATCTCTGCCCCTCATTCCTTTCTTCTAAGTCTGCCAGCGAGTTAGAACCCTTAGACTTTTCTTCTCTCAGAGAAGAATCTTATAATGTGCCTTTTACCCTTCTGGAACTGGAGGCAACACTCTCCGCTTGCTGATCATCGGCAGCTGGGCCAGACGGCATACATATTCGTATGCTACAGCATTTACATCAGTCAGCCCTTGCAGTCCTCTTACGACTATTTAATCTTATTTGGTCACAATGAGTTTTTCCCCAGCTGTGGAAATCTGCTATTGGTGTTTCAACACCGTGGTGGGTGTAATACCCTATGTTTCATTGTAATACCAATTTTTAATAGGGGTGGACGAGTAAGCCAGTAGAAGGCTTCGGTCAGATGACCAAAAGCTCCAGTGGCTGGTCGTCATGTGACGAAGTCCTGCCTCAGGAAACACTTCATGTTTCCTGACGAATCTTACCTAACCTAACCTATGCTCCAAGGTCTCTCCGTAACGCGGAGAAGTCAGTCATTATTTTTTTTATAAATTTGACACCTTTCTTGTGTATTCTAAATCCATCATGTGAGCAGTAGTTAAATGATTAAAGAGGGATTTAATGGGTTCATGGACTGGATCCCAAACAGTAGAGGATGGAGTAATCAGTCCCTCAGTTTTGCAGAAGTATTTCATCTAAACCACGGTACGGGTGGGGCTCGAACTCCCGGCAAACCAGTCGTAAAACTCTTTATCGTAGCCAACTGGTCCAGTGGCTCAAGTGCTGACCTGGAATTTTACGACTCGGCTGCCGTGAGTTCGATCCCTACCCGTACCGTGGTTTGTTTCCAATCGTGTTATTACAATTTTGTGAGTAATTTCATCCATGTACCGAGCTGAAAAAACACTAATTGGTGCAACGTCTTCAAATAAAGATTTGTGTACCATTACTGTAACATTATAGAGGTGACGAAGTTGTTTAGAATAGTCGAGGCTTAAGTAATTGACCTTCTTGAAAAAAATTATTATTTGCAAATTATCCGACTATTTATCTGTGAAAAAATTCTCTCCGAATTACTGGTTTACGCTGAAGCACATTATAAATGCAAGTTGGTATAATAATTCTGTTGACAAAGTTAACATTTGGTTAGATTTATGTCAAGTGGTTCGCAAACCCCAAGATAAATTGTTAAGTGTTGAGGCCTGGAGGCAACATTGTTGCCTGTTGAAATATAGTTGCCTGAGCCAAGAACATGTGGCTCCTCTTGCTTAGTGGTAAAAAAAAAACATACCACTGGCGGGGATAGAACCCACGATCAGGGTCATAAAACTCCAGACCGACGCGCTAGCCACTGGGCCAGCTGGCTACAAGAAGATTCGTTCATCTAGGTATATTTATACACCATAGTAAGGTTAGCATAGGCACCACTGTGACCACGGGTCACGGGTTCTATCCCCACCCGTGGCATGGGTTTTTTTTTTTTTTTTGGTAGTAAGATGGATTGACTGGAATCATTATGGCTTTCTCACCTCTATAAAAAATATCGGTAAAACTACCGACAATGTGGTGGTTAAAAGGCCACGTGAGTAACGAGACACTGTGGCTACGTTTCGCTCTCTAGGCTTTACTAGGGCAATACCACTCTTAAGTGGAGAGCAAAACGTGGCCACGATAAATATCACAATGGTTGCTCACGTGACCCATTACCTAACATCTCTCAGATCTACGGGGTTTTGTGCCAGTACATATTTAGTATTACTGTACTCTGTTTTTTTGTTTACAGGCCAAAGTTATAATCTGATTCATCTTTGAGAAAATACGCCATGGTTACCTTATCAGTGTCATCAACAGTCGAAGGTCAGTGCCATCAAGCAGTCGAAGGTCAGTGCCACCAAGCAGTCGAAGGTCAGTGCCATCAAGCAGTCGAAGGTCAGTGTCATCAAGCAGTCGAAGGTCAGTGCCATCAAGCAGTCGAAAGTCAGTGTCATCAAGCAGTCGAAGGTCAGTGTCATCAAGCAGTCGAAGGTCAGTGTCATCAAGCAGTCGAAGGTCAGTGTCATCAAGCAGTCGAAGGTCAGTGCCATCAAGCAGTCGAAGGTCAGTGTCATCAAGCAGTCGAAGGTCAGTGCCATCAAGCAGTCGAAGGTCAGTGCCATCAAGCAGTCGAAGGTTAGTGTCATTAAGCAGTCGAAGGTTAGTGTCATTAAGCAGTCGAAGGTTAGTGCCATCAAGCAGTCGAAGGTCAGTGTCATCAAGCAGTCGAAGGTCAGTGTCATCAAGCAGTCGAAGGCCAGTGTCATCAAGCAGTCGAAGGTCAGTGTCATCAAGCAGTCGAAGGTCAGTGCCATCAATTAGTCGAAGGTCAGTGCCATCAATTAGTCGAAGGTCAGTGTCATCAAGCAGTCGAAGGTCAGTGCCATCAAGCAGTCGAAGGTCAGTGTCATCAAGCAGTCGAAGGTCAGTGCCATCAATTAGTCGAAGGTCAGTGCCATCAATTAGTCGAAGGTCAGTGCCATCAATTAGTCGAAGGTCAGTGTCATCAAGCAGTCGAAGGTCAGTGTCAGAAGAAAGTCACACAAAATAAACTGACTCTCCCCGTTATTTATAATTTTGTTTTGCTTGTGACTGGCTTCAGACATGTCCATGTCTGTCATACATCAAACTAATACCATTAGGCTGATAACCAAGGTTTCAGGGTTGGATATACAGTATGTATAATCATAAAAATGATATAGAAAGAAGAACCGTGGAAGATGAGGTTTGAGAAAATGAGTCCCTCGATCTGGAGACCAGTTCAGTCTATCAATTTCAAGGGACTGATTACCTCAAAGTACTACTCATCTTCCACCGTTCTTCTCTGTATCGAACTGAAGGAGCCACTGGCTAGCGAAACATTTCCACAATAAAGATATCCAAATGTTGCAAAAGTATATCCGCACATTTGATAATGTATATAGTCTGGGAGAGCGTATGTGCTTGTAGACCAAGCTTGGAGTGAGCCAGCCAGCCAGCCAGCCAGCCAGCCAGCCAGCCAGCCCAGTGGTGGTCGCAGACACGGGAATATCAACTCTGGTGAACATAACATCTCTTAAACTTTACAGAACAGTATTACATTCTGGTAATATTAAAATATATTCGGTTATTGCATAACTGCGGTGTTAACGTTTCATCACCTTGGTTTTACTCGTTCTGGAATAAGAGATCAATTTTGCTTCACGGCCAACCTGCGACTTTAAACCTATGTTGTTGTGGGTAACACAGGGAGTGACGTAATGTTGTGGGTAACACAGGGAGTGACGTAATGTTGTGGGTAACACAGGGAGTGACGTAATGTTGTGGATAACACAGGGAGTGACGTCATGTTGTGGGTAACACAGGGAGTGACGTCATGTTGTGGGTAACACAGGGAGTGACGTCATGTTGTGGGTAACACAGGGAGTGACGTCATGTTGTGGGTAACACAGGGAGTGACGTAATGTTGTGGGTAACACAGGGAGTGACGTAATGTTGTGGGTAACACAGGGAGTGACGTAATGTTGTGGGTAACACAGGGAGTGACGTAATGTTGTGGGTAACACAGGGAGTGACGTAATGTTGTGGGTAACACAGGGAGTGACGTAATGTAATACAAGGTTTACCTCGGTAAGTAAACATCAACCACATATGGGAAAACCATCTACTTCTATTTAGATTTAGGATTACAGGTATCACGTATTATCTAGATTTAGATCAAGTATTTCTAGATTTAGTACTCGTGTATTATCTAGATTTAGGACTATCCGGTATTATCTACATGTCGGAAGCAAGGATAGTAAAGCAAGAGGCTCTCCCCTCCCTCTTCCTCGGACTATTGCAGGTATGAAATGGGGGAGGAAAAAAAATACAATTTCAAACTACAAAAATGGCATGGAATTTACTGGGAGTGTGAGTTTTGCAGAGAAAGTAGAGCCGATGTAGCAACTAACTAAATAAAAAGTTGCTCTCTCTCTCTCTGGGGGCAAACACTGAATAAACTATTTATGAATTTACATAAATAAACAGTTTTCAGCAGTGGCAAATAAAATGTTTAGATATACTGATATAATCAGTCTCACCAGTGTGCGTGCTGGGAGGGCAGCTTAATAGGAGAGTATTTGGAAGGGTCGATGTGAAGGAGAGAGGGAAGGGAGAGGGAAGGGAGAGGGGAAAGTAGGACGAAAATGGGAATTCTATATAACAGTGTAGCTTATGGAATCTTGGATTCTAACTGCACTGTAAAGATCAAAGTTCTCATCTACCAAGTGATTTTCCCGACTTTGACAGTATTTGCTGCATTGATATTCTTTGAGAGATAGATCACCTGATATTATTACACATTCGTTTTCTGCAAGTTCCTTTCATTGTGTGTGGTGACCCTCCTGGTGTGGTGACCCTCCTGGTGTGGTGACCCTCCTGGTGTGGTGACCCTCCTGGTGTGGTGACCCTCCTGGTGTGGTGACCCTCCTGGTGTGGTGACCCTCCTGGTGTGGTGACCCTCCTGGTGTGGTGACCCTCCTGGTGTGGTGACCCTCCTGGTGTGGTGACCCTCCTGGTGTGGTGACCCTCCTGGTGCTTGTATATTGTTCCTCTTCTGAGCTCATTTTATCCCATTCCTGAGGCACTGAAATTTATCCCCACTGAACATGATGTTATTTTCTATCCCCACTGAACATGATGCTATTTTCTATCACCCAAAAATATTTCTATTCGTATGCAAAATCCAAGCTAAGAACTACCTGTAGAATTGGACCATTACTGAGAGGAGATTCGTATACTGACGATGAACAGGAAATGAGTGAAATCCTAAAAGGACAGTATGAGTCAGTGTTCAGCAACCCACTAAATGACAGCAAGGTAGAGACTGCAGAAATATTTTTCACTCCAGCAGAAGGCCGCGCAGACCACCTAACTGACATTATTATAAATCCCATAGATTTCGAAAAAGAAATGGACAACATGGCCACTCACTCAGCACCTGGACCAGATTCATGGAATGCTCTATTTATAAAGAAGTGCAAAGTACCACTCTGTATTCTTTGGAGAAAGAGCTTAGATCTAGGAGAGTAGTAGAGCACTACCTAAAAATTACAGACCAGTAGCTCTAACTTCTCACATCATAAAAATCTTCGGAAGAGTGATGAGACAGCAGATTACAAATTTCATGCATATTCTGTTGGACTGCCCACTTTATTTACGATCACGCAGAATTGACCTCCAACGTCGTCTTCGCTCTACGGCCATTTCTTTACCTTCCCTTCTTGCTGATGGACCCTCCTTTAATCCTGACTCTCTCATTGACTTTTTGACAGAAACTGACTTATTACACAAACTCTGAAGATTATACCTCTAGCACATCCCTCAGTCTCTTCTACCTCGATCTCTTGCTACCCTCTATCCCTGCACTATCCACTGCCCTTCTGCACTTCATACCCTACTAATCATCTCTCTCCCTCTTACAACCCATTCTTCCTGTATCCTGTCCTGCCCAGCCGCGCTGTATAACCCCTGTGGTTTAGCGCTTCTTTTTTATTATAATAATAATACAAATTTCATGGACCAGCACAATCAGCATAACCGGAACCAGCATGGCTTTAGAGCGGGACGATCATGCCTGCCACAGCTGCTGAACCATTATGACAGAATTACGGAGGCATTGGAGGACGACCAAAACGCAGATGTGATTTACACAGATTTTGCAAAGGCGTTTGACAAATGCGATCATGGAGTGACAGCGCACAAAATGAGGGCCAAGGGCATTACTGGGAAGGTAGGCAGATGGATTTTCGGGTTCCTAACACACAGAACACAAAAAAGTAGTAGTGAACAGAGCGAGATCGAGCATCAGCGAGGCCAAAACCTCAGTGCCCTAAGGCACTGTCCTGGCACCTCTACTGTTTCTCATCCTCATAGCAGACATAGTGCCATCATTTGCAGATGGCACTAAAATAAGCATGAAAGTCACTACGGTAGAGGACACTGAAAAATTACAGGAAGACATAAGCAGAGTTTTCCAGTGGGCACTGGAGAACAACATGACGTTCAATGGTGATAAGTTTCAGCTGCTTAGGTATGGAAAGAATGAATAACTCAAAAGGAACACTGTATACAAAACGCAAGAGGGTCACCACATAGAACGAAAGGAATATGTAAAGGACTTGGGAATAATTATGTCTGCTGATCTGTCTTTTAAAGACCATAACAAGACAAAGATCACAACAGCCAGGAAGATGACGGGGTGGGTATTGAGAACTTTCAAAACAAGGGAAATAATGCCGATGGTGAATCTTCAAATCGCTAGTGCTCCCTCACTTAGAATACTGCTCTGTGCTGACGGCCCCGTTCAGGGCAGGAGAAATATCAGAGCTGGAACAAATTCAGAGATCGTTTACGGCTCACATTGAACCAGTGAAACATCTAAATTACTGGGAACACCTTCAAGTCTTGAACATGTACTCATTGGAGCGGAGGAGAGAGAGATACATGATAATATATATCTGGAAAGTACTCGAGGGCCTGGTCCCAAATCTGCACACTGCCATAACAACATACTGGAGTGAGAGATATGGGAGGAAGTGTAAAATAAACCTTGTGAGGAGCAGGGGTGCGGTGGGGACAATAAGGGAACACTGTATCAACATCCGGGGTCCCAGACTATTCAACATCTTACCAGAAGTTATCAGAAACACGGCTGGAACCAGTGTAGAAGTCTTCAAGAGGAAACTGGACAAATATCTTCACCAGGTGCCAGATCAACCAGGCTGTGACGGATATGTGGGGCAGCGGGCCTCCAGCAGCAACAGCCTGGTTGACAATGCAAGCACCAGACGAGCCTGGCCCATGGGGGGGCTCCGTGAGTAGTTAAACTCTCGAAACTCTTCAAAGGTATATCTTCAAAGGTATACCTACTGAAATACTTTGTTTATATCCTCTAATAATTTTTCGATGTCCTCTACAGAAGAGACGTTCAGTCTAGTTTTTGTGTCATTTGCAAAGGTTGATACAAAGGTGTGATTTGTGTTTTTTAGAAAGGCTAAACGTGACTATGAGATTAAGGTTGCTAATGAATCAAAGACTAATCCAAAAGGGTTCTTTCAAGTGTATAGGACGAAGGTGAGGGAAAAGGTAGGACCTCTGAAAATTGGGAATGGACAGCTGACGGATAACGAACTGGAAATGTGTTCTCTATTTAATGACTATTTTTTGTCAGTCTTTACACAAGAAGACGTAAATGAGATTCCAGAAATTAACAATTATTCAGTTCCTGAAGAATTCAAATTAACTAATATTACTGTCACGAGGGACATGGTTATCAAACAGATAGATAAACTGAAGCAAAATAAGTCCCCGGGACCCGACGAGTTGTTTTCCAGGGTACTTAAAGAATGCAAAATGGAACTTAGTCAGCCATTAACGAATGTGTTTAATACGTCCATCCTAACTGGTGTTGTGCCAGAGATGTGGAAGATAGCTAATGTAGTTCCTATATTCAAATCAGGGATAAGTCCATTCCATCAAATTACCGTCCAATAAGCCTCACGTCTATAGTAGGCAAATTATTAGAATCAATTATAGCTGATATTATCAGAAGTCACCTTGAAGAACATAATTTGATTAATGAATCTCAGCATGGGTTTACGAGAGGCCGTTCCTGCCTGACAAATTTACTGACGTTTTTCAATAAAACATTTGAGGCAGTAGACAGTGATAAAGAATATGATATAGTTTACTTGGATTTCAGTAAGGCCTTCGATAGAGTACCTCACAAGAGACTCTTAAGAAAGGTGGCAGCTCATGGTATAGGAGGTAAAGTTCTAGCATGGATAGAGGCATGGCTTACCAATAGAAAGCAGAGTGTTTCCATTAATGGGGTCAAATCTGAATGGGGATTTGTCACCAGTGGCGTTCCACAAGGATCAGTTTTGGGCCCATTGTTGTTCATAATTTACATAAATGACCTTGATGAAGGAATTGCAAGTGACATGAGTAAATTTGCTGATGATACAAAAATAGGCCGTATAATTCATTCTGAGGAGGATACCAATGAACTCCAGGAGGATTTGGATAAATTAATGTCTTGGTCTGAAAAGTGGCAGATGAAGTTCAATGTGGACAAGTGTAAGGTGCTAGTCGTTGGTAATGAAAATATCCCTCGAATTTATAAACTAGGTGAAGTTGAGCTTGATCATACAGAATGTAAAAAAGACTTGGGAGTCATGGTAAGCAGAAATCTAAAGCCAAGACAACAGTGCCTAAGTGTGCGCAATAAGGCTAACAGATTACTAGGATTTATTTCAAGAAGTATAAGCAACAGAAGTCCAAAAGTTATTTTACAACTCTATACATCACTAGTGAGACCTCATTTGGATTATGCAGCTCAGTTTTGGTCTCCTTACTACAGGATGGATATAGATTCATTGGAGAACATACAAAGAAGAATGACTAAAATGATTTACAGTATAAGAAATCTCCCATATGAAGATAGACTTAGAGCATTGAATCTCCACTCTCTGGAGAGACGTAGAATGAGGGAGATATCATCGAGGTGTACAAGTGGATGATGGGCATAAACAAAGGAGATATTAATAAAATACTGAGGATATCGAACCAAGTAAGAACCAGAAATAACGGATTTAAATTGGATAAATTTAGATTTAGAAAGGACATAGGCAAGTACTGGTTTTCGAACAGAGTTGTAGATGCGTGCCTCTTTAAGGGGGGCTCCTTGACGTGGTAAAGAGGCTATCGGTCTGAGGAATTGGACCTTTTGGTCTTCTTCCTCAGACCGAACCTAAATACCCCCAATCCCCCTCCCTTTTCCCATCTCCCCATCCTCCCTTTTCCCTTTCCTCCTCCTCCTCCTCATCCCTCCCTTATTTCCTTCCCAGTTTTACCCTGGGAGCTTCTCTCCTCAGGCATTCTAGTTCCTAGGTAGGGGGAAGGGTATCGTAGTCCATCCCATTCTGTTGAGGTCCTTGGCGGTGGTGTAGTTTGCCGTGGAATCTGGATCGCCTGGGGATGTCCCGATCCTCTCCGGTCACCCGGGGGTGGCTTGGGTATCTTTCGGGCGACGGGTGTATCTCTGGAGGCCACCTTCGGATTCCGGGGTGGTGGCCGAAGGCGGTATGCTTTGTGGCGGATATCCGGCCGCCCTCTCTTTTGTCCGCCGAGATGGCTCGGTGGATGTGAGGTTGCTATCCCGGATTGCTGGTTTACTGGCGTGAAGGGTAGGGTATGGCACGGGTTCCATGCAGCATCTGCACTACTTGCGGTGTTGAGGTCCTCTTGGGCACGGAGGGGATTTGCGCTCCCTTTCATTCCTCCTAGGACCTATTCCTCCACGTTCCCCTTTTTTATTCTTTTTTTTTTTTTTATTTTCTTTTCTTCTTTCTTTTTTT
>WNWK01032601.1:0-21779 GCA_009830355.1 Cherax destructor
ATTGATGGCATTGGTGTTCCACCGTGATGGCACTGATGTTCCACCATTGATGGCCTTGTTCCACCAGTGATGGCAATGATGTTCCACCAGTGATGGCATTTGTTCCACCAGTGATGGCCTGTTTATCTTGTTAAGTAAGTAAGTAAGTTTATTCAGGTTACACAGTTAAAAGATTAAATACATATGGGAAAAAACCCCTCCACGAAAACCCCAAAAGCAGACAAAGTGAATTATTTTCATTTTTTTGATAAGTATTATTTATATTTAAAAGTTAAAAACAGGTAAGAATCTTAACTATGAAAAATGGGTTCAATAAAAGAAGATATCCGGGGGGGAGAGATAAAATTTTTGACTTAACCCAACCTTGAGGGCCCAAAAGGGGCCCCCAAACTGCTCAGGGCCCAAAAATTTTAAAAAAAAAAAAAAAAAAAAATTCTTATGAAATGATAGATAATTTTTTTCCGATCAAAACGCCACAAAAATTATAAATTTTGATCGAAAACTAAGGGAATTATGTTTTCCGGGTTAACGGTAGTACACTTACATATGGGCGATTTCACCCACTTTGGCCCTATTTTCGGCAAATTCAATGTTTCAGTCAAATAAAATTATAGGTATTTTGCTGAACTCCATTTCTTCTATCGATTGAGTACAAGAAACTGCCTATTTCCCAAATTAACTACCAAAATAGTGGTCAGAAAATGTTGGTTGGCCAATTTCACAGAAATTTCAAACGATGTGAATTTCAAAATAGGGTCCAGAATAAACAAGGCAGACATTCCTGGCACTAAAATAACGTCTTCTCTGTTCATTAGTCACGTTTCCAGGCCCCTCTTACATTACTTTTGCTTTTCATTTTGAATATTTATTCTCACAAAAAAATAGAAGACTTACTGTTATGTATACAACTGCATCATTGTAAAAATGGTATAAATAATATTAGAGCACTTGTGCATGAATATTAGGTTCGCCAGTTGATGTGTATTGATGCATGGTGTGATTTGTTTACTCTTGAACATCCTCAAAATTCGAACATTTTCGCTACTTTGAGCTCAATTTCAAGTAACTTGTCATTGTCAAACCAATCAAAATCATCTCTATTTCTGTAATATATCTTCCAATCTATCAAATGAGACCAAGAAAACGAGAATACATCAATAAATACCATACGAAAATAGACTGCAAAATCGGTTTAAAACCAAAAACACGGTAGAGTTTTTTTCCTCATTATGCACTGTGGTGCAGGAATTTTTTATACTGCACACTGACCGCACAGACCCATTCTATCACATCTAGGCCTAACAGCCTGTTTCTGCTTGATTTGAGAGCGCTAGAATTTAGGCATACTAGTACGTCAATAACCCCATGGCATAAGCCATACTAATACGTCAATAACCCTGAAAGGGTTAAACTGTCCAAACGTAGATCTATGTTCACTCGTGTAGTGCTCTGAATATATTGAATTTTTTTTTTTTTTTTTTTTTTTAAATGAAGAGGGCATTTTTCACATGTTATAGGATAATTTTTTTTTTTTTTTAAGGTCACAACCCCTGTGGTTTAGCGCTTATTTGATTATAATAATAATAATGTTTAAGGTCATACTTACCGAGATATAAGCCCGTGAAGTTAGTGCTGGATGCTCACCTGGCGGCAACATCGACTCCTGCTTCTTGCAGAAGTGTTGCCAATATTCCTTTTTTTCTTGTTTTTATTTTAATTTATATTTTTTTTATGCTCTGATAATTATAATTTATAATAGTTCTTTTGATTTCATAGCCAATCTTTGTTCTGACACTAATATTAGGTACTGAAATATTAGTACTCAAATACAGTGGACCCTCGCTATTCAACACTCCAAAACTCACCCTGTTATGTAAGTTTATTATTGTAAGTGCTTTTATAAGTGTAGTTTTGGGGGTCTGAAATGGACTAATCTAATTTACATCATTCCTTATGGGAATAAATTGTTTAGTAACAGCACTTGAACAGCATTCTGGAATGAAGAATGTTCAACAGCGAGGGTCCACTGTAATACAATCACCTGCCTGGGTCATTTACTATTGTCTAGAAATATATACAAAGTATTTATAGGTCCCAGCAATGTTTTAGACACACTGGAGAATACCTTGAAGCATGGTGTATATGACAAGTGTCAAAACTGCTGACAGGCTGTGACACCTGATGAATGTGCACTCAGGGAACCCTCGCTTTATTTGTTTTCACTGTTACACACAAACATGTCTGTCTATCTGTCTGTCTGTCTGTGTCTGTCTAGCTCGCTATCTGTTTTTCTGTCTGCCTGTCTGTGCCTGGAGTATATATGAAACTCCTGTGAAGAATGGTGTTATGACAAGTGTCAGTAAACTGCTGTAGTATTAATATTGGTAGAATTACCAACAATATGTTACGGCTTAATAAAGCTCCTGGAGAGCGAAACGTTGCCACAATAAAATGTCATATTAGTTGCATTTGTGTCCTTTTACTTAACAGTAAACTGCTGACAGCCCAGTGACACTTGATAAATGCGCACTGCTCCAGGAAACCCTCGCTTTATTTGTTTTCACTATTACACATAAACATGTCTGTCTGTCTATCTGTCTGTCTAGCTCTGCTTATCTGTCTTTCTGTCTGCCTGTGTGCGCCTGTCTCTCCGTCTGCTTGTCTCTGTCTCAGGGAGCGTCGTAAACTGTTGATTTACGAGCCGCTCCATGATTCCTGAGCAAGTGAAAATTAACATTGCATCATGGTGTCAGGGAAACGCCTTCCCCTGAACAAAATATTGATGGAAAAATTAATAAATAATAGTAAACCGAAGGATATTTATAATAAGATGGTTTTTTCTGGATTTTAATATAAAATTAAATAGAAATAAAAAAGAAATATATCCGTTGTGGTTCAGGTCTGTTGGTGAGACAGGAGGTAATAACCGGAGAGGGGGAGAATAGATGATGGTTGTCTCTCTGTAGGTGGTATGTCTCCGTAGTAGATGGTGAATCTCCTGGGACCACGAGGTTGAAATACCACACTGTAGGTATCCAAAGGTAGATGAGATCTTCTGCAACACCCCTAACGCACACAAAGAAACTAGAGAGGAGTTGTTGTGGAATTCCCTAAGTCCAGGGAAAATCTTGCTCAAGTCATGCGCCTGTCCTGAGAACCAGTCCAGCGGCAGAGCTGATAATAAAGAAAATATTCTGGTTACCATAAGTCTTAAAACATTTAAGATAGAAAAGGTGTTTTCAAGATGACCAAGTCACTACTGGTAACCAAAGAAAACATAATAATCAAACAAAAGAAATACTCCTGGTAGAGCGCCTTACCTGATTCGGAGAAGAGTGAAGGTGAAGTGACTTTCCACTTCCCAACCGACACCAGGTAAGAGTCATACTACCAGGAGTAGAAAGTAAAAACCCTCAGACAACCGGAACAAGAGTTTAGCTCCAGCCCGCTAGATGGAATTGCTGGCTGTAACTGTTAATAATGCTCCCGGCTGACTGAAAAAACCGTTACCTTATTTACAACTATTTTTCCCCTCACAATACCCCCTTCCAAAACTTATGGTCGGAGGCAATAAGTTAACACCAGGGGGAAAAGTATTAGGTATGTGACCTCGGCCCGCCAATCTGCAAAGTGGGATAGAGAGCACGAGATACCAAGCTTAAGATTTGTATGATATTGTGGCATAACATTCCTTCTCCACTGAGGAGTATATGTGCCATCAAATATTTCAGTGGCTTGTTTGGAAATTTTGAGACTTTTAGTTCCACCTTTTTGAAAGTAAGGTAGACAAGCTGGACAGGCTTTACAGAATTTATAAATGTCGGAAGACATCCCCGCCAGTAGTACAATTCTCTGATCGTGTCTAAGGTCCTCCGACGTGTAATATGGCCTGAGACTGTTTCTTCATGCGTACTTCTTATAATAGTCTTACGACAATCCCTGGGGATGACCAATAGACTTCTTCCAACATAGTTGGGATTGTCAGAGGTTATTATAGTCCTGTATAAAAGATTACCCTTGAACTCAAATTTGTAAGTAGGTTATTTCTTTTAAATATGTTGCCATTTAATGCTAGCATTCGAGTTTTCTCTAGGGAAGGACAAGTCTTCTGGAGACCTTTCAAATCTAGGTGGGACAGCTCAATAGGTTTTCCTTTGGAAAGTACTAAAGGATGGTTTGGTTTTACCTTAGATTGAGCTCTGGTAAGGAGCGTTAACCAAGTCCAGTTGTGTGGAAGATTCAGTCACCTGTGGTATTTCCTCAGTTTCAGTGCAGTTTGGTTTTGATGACTGCTTCTCTAAGGTTTTTCCAGGAGCTTCACAGTATCTGAACTCTGATTTGAGTTATCCTGATTATTCACTTCTGGAGATTCTAGGGAAGAAACAGAAGTATAATGTTTATCTTTTCCGGAATCATTTGGAAACCTTACACAGTCTAATTCGGATGGGAAGGTCGCCCCTTCTATGTTCCCAACCAAAACAGAACAAGAAGTTATTGGGGCCACCACTGCTTCTACCCAACCAGTAAACCATTTGCAGTTAATGAAACATCTGAGAGTAGGAAACTCATCACTTCTTCCTAAGTAGTCAGTTAATTTAGTACTTTTATACCGGGTTGAATCTAAGTTAGGAAAGAGTTTACTCGAAATAACAATGCAAGAACACCCAGTATCTCTAAGAATGGTGGATACCTTCATGCCATTAACAGTACCTTCACTAAAAGGTGCTTTAATATTAGCTTCGGTGAAACATGTTCCAATATTCTCACTTTTTTTCTTGGGACAGTCTGGATGTCTGTGTCCCAATTCGTTACAGTTATAACATTTTACTGGAAATTTCTCAGAGGAAAAGGGTTTGGATAACTCAGATTGTTTAGGCTCAACAGATGTATATCTACTACGCTCCTTAGGGTAGTTATTATGAGCGCAGGCATATATATCTGCAACGTGTGCCATTTCAGAAGCTGTGTGAACGTCACGTTCTTTAATAAAGATCCGCAAGTCAGAGTTAACAGAAGAGAGAAATTGGTCTCTTACCATCAGGTCGCGTAATGAATCAAAGTCATGATCAACTTCGGCACTATCAATCCAACAATCAAACAATCTGAAAAGTGTTGTCAGATACTGCATATAATTCTGATTGGGGGATATTTTAGTGTGCCGAAACTCAGACCTGTAATGGTGGGTGGTCTTCTTGAAAGCGTGTAAGATAGCTTTCTTAAGTAGAGGATAATCAGTGATTACGTCAGCTGGTAAGGTGGAATATACGTTTAAAGCTGTACCTGATAGAAGTAATCCAAGCCTTGTAGCCCAAGAATCTGAGGGCCACTCACAGAGTGTGGCAGTGTTCTCGAATCTGGTGATATATGCCGCGATGTCATCCTGCTCTGTGAAAGGTGGAATTTGAGGCATCCTAATATTAGATTCGTGGGTAGGGTATTCTAGTACCCCTTCATCTATTTTATGCTTAGATAGCTCTACCTTCTTGGCTTCCAATTCCAGCCTTAACTGTTCTAACTCCCTCTGCTTTGACTTTTCTTCAATCTCCTTCATCCTGAAGGCTACTTCCCTTGCCTGAACTCTGTCTTCTAGCAACCCTCTCCTGTTCTCGTTTGTCCTCACGAGCAATCCTTTCATTTTCTCGTGCTATTCTTTCCTGTTCCTTTTTTCTTCTCGAGCTAGTCGTTCCTGTTCCTTTTCTCTTCTATAGCTAGTCTTTTCTCTTCTCGAGCTAGTCTTTCCTGTTCCTCCTGTTTAGCTAGAGCTAGTCTTTCCTGTTCCTCCTGTTTAGCTAGAGCTAGTCTTTCTTGTTCCTTTTTCTCTTCTATAGCCATTTTAGCAGTAATATAACTATCAAGAGACTGGCCTGTAAATCTCATGTCTTTTCCAGCCCTTAACCAGAAATCTAACGAATCCATAGTAAGAATATATAATACAAACCAAACAAGTTGATCTTAAATTAACAACTGAAACGACTGTTTCAAAAGAGGGACCTTGTCCGCACACTTTCTAAACCTTCCCAAAGAAGAAAATGAAATAATATTTTCACTTGGAAGCAAATCTAGTGGGCTCAAAAGCCTTCACTAAGATAAATGAAAACGGTTCACCCAGGAGGGGTTATTATGGAAGTTCCTCAGGTCCAACAATAATGAGTAAACTTCTAAACCCAACCCAAGAACCAAACAACTGTAAGTCAAAGACAACAGTAATGACTTGACACCTTAACGAACTCACCCTTTTCAACCTTAAATGTAATACTCACGACCAGGTGAACCATCAGAAGTTGTATCCAGAGTCCAGTATCCTGGCAAGGTCGCCATTGTCAGGAAACGCCTTCCCTGAACAAAATATTGATGGAAAAATTAATAAATAATAGTAAACCGAAGGATATTTATAATAAGATGGTTTTTTTCTGGATTTTAATATAAAATTAAATAGAAATAAAAAGAAATATATCCGTTGTGGTTCAGGTCTGTTGGTGAGACAGGAGGTAATAACCGGAGAGGGGAGAATAGATGATGGTTGTCTCTCTGTAGGTGGTATGTCTCCGTAGTAGATGGTGAATCTCCTGGGACCACGAGGTTGAAATACCACACTGTAGGTATCCAAAGGTAGATGAGATCTTCTGCAACACCCTCTAACGCACACAAGTTAGAAACTAGAGAGGAGTTGTGTGGAATTCCCGTTAAGTCCAGGGAAAATCTTGCTCGAAGTCATGCGTCTGTCCTGGAGAACCAGTCCAGCGGCAGAGCTGATAATAAAGAAAATATTCTGGTTACCATAAGTCTTAAAACATTTAAGATAGAAAAAGGTGTTTCAAGATGACCAAGTCACTACTGGTAACCAAAGAAAACATAATAATCAAACAAAAGAAATACTCCTGGTAGAGCGCCTTACCTGATTCGGAGAAGAGTGAAGGTGAAGTGACTTTCCACTTCCCAACCGACACCAGGTAAGAGTCATACTACCAGGAGTAGAAAGTAAAAACCCTCAGACAACCGGGAACAAGAGTTTAGCTCCAGCCCGCTAGATGGAATTGCTGGCTGTAACTCGTTAATAATGCTCCCGGCTGACTGAACAACCGTTACCTTATTTACAACTACTTTTCCCTCACAATGGTTATTTATGTCTTATATCTACAAGCACTGTACGTATAGCACTTTGCCTGGATTTTTTGGGTTATCATAGGTAATTTACACTATGTATAATAACTGTACTTATGTGTACATGTGAGAGAGAGACAGAGATACATGTATAGACGGAGATATAGACAGAGAGACAGCCAAAGCCAGCCAGCCAGCCTGCCGAATACATAAGAACATAAGAAAGAAGGAACATTGTAGCAGGCCTACTGGCCCATGCAAGGCAGGTCCATGTCACCCCAAAGCTTAGACCAATGACCTACCTAGTCAGGTCACATCCACTGAAGGAAGGAGCACGGCATCAGACCTAGTAGAACAAGCTAGTCAGGTCCAATTCACACTCATCCACACCTACTCATGTATTTATCTAACCTATTTTTACTTTCCTCTTAAAAGGAGAGTGTTAATACAACATGATATCAGGGAATCCCTGGTGTTTGCCACGCTATTCACTCTAGCTGGCGCTCAATTGAACTGGTGCTCCCACAAGGTACTAAGTGGTCCCATATTTTTTTAATACTGTGCACACGGAGTGTTAAGACCCATTCTCTCGTGTCTAGGCGACTCAGGCCTATTGTCCCAATTTTGAAGGAATGAAAAATAAAATGTTGATCTATGTTTGGAGCGCTGCACAAGCAAACATATATCTACATTTGGACAGTTTAAGGGTTAAAGATAGTATCAGATTATCAAATCACTCTCCTTCCTTTCTGTAGCCTTATTCATAAGGTACATTTTGGCTCTCTTCTTGAACTGGTTCATGCTGTGACAGGTTTTAACATGTGCAGGCAGTCTATTCCACTCTTTTTATTGCTGTACATTTAAATGTATTTAAAGCCTAACCACTGACTGTAGGTATTGCAAAGTTGTTCTTCCTTGCCCTAGTACTATACTAATTGCTTTGGTTCCCAGCCTCAACAAAATTGGCAGTAAGATATTGGGGACACTGGTTGTGAGCAATTTTATAAATGTAATTTAGCTTTAGTTGTTTTACTTTGTCTTCAACATTCAGCATACATCATACAACATCCAGTTGTTGTAATTCATCCTGGCATACGTGCTATCTTGGACCCAGGTCCAGAATGAATCTCACCATTTTCTTTTGGGTGATTTGTAGTCTATCTTTCAATTTTTTTGTTAAGGCAGAGTACCATGAAGAACAAAAGTACGTAATCTATAATACGTACATTGTATAAGAGCTAGACATAGGGTCCTGTGAGCCTCAGATGGTAGACACTGTGCTTGTCTGTAGAGGAACTTTAACCTGGAGTTCGCTTTCTTTACTACACTGTTCCCTATTAGTTCTCCTGACATACAGTGGTACCTCGACTTACGATATTTTTTCATTCCAGAATGCTGTTCAAGTGCCATTACCAAACGAATTTATCTCCTTAAGAAATGTTGTAAAATAGACTAGTCCTTTTAGACCCCCAAAATTACACTTACAAAAGCATTTAAAAAATAAACTTACATAAAAGGGTGAGTTTGGGACCATCGTAAGTCGAGGTACCACTGTACTTGGATCAAAGGGGATTCCCAAATATTTCACTTATTCTACTGTAATATTAGGTTCCTCATTACACTGGATATTAAAAATTATTTACCCTTTTTAATTTATGTTTCATGCCAAAGAGAATGGCTTCCGTTTTCCCGAGGTATAGTGATAATTTGTTGTCTACCAACCATTTGCTACAGGATTCTAGTTCTAGTGATAGTACATTAGCAACGTCTTTATACTAACAGAGCACTCTCATCTGCATTCAGTAATAACTTACATTTTACACTGATAGGCATGTCATTCACATAACACAAGAATAGTAAGGAACCCAGAATACTACCTTGAGGAACCCCACATGCTCTCGGTAGGGGTTCTGATTCTGTGTTGTTGATCTTGACAATTTGTTTCCTGTTGATCAGGTAGGACTTAAACCAGTCTACAGTACCCATGCTGATAGCTTGTAGTTTCTTGCATAATATATTGTGGTTGACTGTATGGAAAGCCTTCTGCAAGTCTAAGGTTACCATACCTATGAGATTCCCTAGTGATATTTGAGTTCTCAAGTAGTCCATCAAATTAATGAGGGAGGTGTCAGTTGAATGAGATCTCCTAAAACCTGACTGGTAACTGTGGAAAATGTCTTTGTCATGAGGATACTGACTACTTGACAGTACACCTCCTTCTCTAGAATTTTGGACATCACTTTGAATATACTAACAGGCCTCCTTGAATCCCTCCGGGACAGAATTTGTGGCTATGGACAAATTTATTATGTGCGCAGTGGGAATTGGTAATTCAGAGGCGCCATCTTTTAGGAACTTAGGTGGAATGTTATCGGGACCGGTGCTCTTAGTTGGGTTTAACCCTTAAACTGTCCACACGTAGATATACGTTCACTCGCGTAGCTGACCGAGTATTTTGAGAAAAAAATAAATTGTTCGTTTTCTTTAAAATGAAGAGTGCATTTTGTTTGTCATTCCCACATTTTGTAATACTACACACACTGAGTGCACAGACCCATTCTCTAATCTCTAGGCAACTCAGGCTTATCGTGGCAAGGTTAAAAGCATTTGAAAAAAACGTAGATCTACGTTCGGTCAGCTACACGAGTGAACGTATATCTACGTGTGGACAGTTTAAGGGTTAAATTGCTTAGTTCTTTTCATACGGAGTGATGGTTCTGTTGACCTTGCTCTTCTGCCAGTGATGGCATTGTTGACTTTGTTGTTCTGCCAATGATGGCACTGTTGATCTTATTGTTCTGCCAGTGATGGCACTGTTGACCTTATTGTTCTGCCAGAGTGATGGCACTGTTGACCTTGTTGTTCTGCCAGTGATGGTGCTGTTGACCTTGTTGTTCCACCAGTGATGGCACTGTTGACCTTGTTGTTCTGCCAGTGAAGGTGCTGTTGACCTTCTTGTTCCACCGTGATGGCACTGTTGACCTTGTTGTTCTGCCAGTGATGGCACTGTTGATCTTGTTGTTCTGCCAGTGATGGCACTGTTGACCTTGTTGTTCTGCCAGTGAAGGTGCTGTTGACCTTCTTGTTCCACTCGTGATGGCACTGTTGACCTTGTTGTTCTGCCAGTGATGGCACTGTTGATCTTGTTGTTCCACCAGTGATGGCACTGTTGACCTTGTTGTTCTGCCAGTGAAGGTGCTGTTGACCTTCTTGTTCCACCCGTGATGGCACTGTTGACCTTGTTGTTCTGCCAGTGATGGCACTGTTGATCTTGTTGTTCTGCCAGTGATGGCACTGTTGACCTTGTTGTTCTGCCAGTGATGGCACTGTTGACTTTGTTTTTCTGCCAGTGTTGGTGCTGTTGACCTTGTTGTTCTGCCAGTGATGGCATTGTTGACCTTGTTGTTCTGCCAGTGATGGCACTGGTGACTTTGTTGTTCTGCCAGTGATGGCACTGTTGACCTTGTTGTTCTGCCAGTGATGGCACTGTTGACCTTGTTGTTCTGTCACTGACGGCACTGATGGCCTTGTTGTTCCACCAGTGATGGCACTGTTGACCTTGTTGTTCTGCCAGTGATGGCACTGTTGACCTTTTGTTCTGCCAGTGATGGCACTGTTGACCTTGTTGTTCTGCCAGTGATGGTGCTGTTGACCTTGTTGTTCCACCATTGATGGCACTGTTGACCTTGTTGTTCTTCCAGTGATGGCACTGTTGATCTTGTTCTGCCAGTGATGGCACTGTTGACCTTGTTGTTCTGCCAGTGATGGCACTGTTGACCTTGTTGTTCTGCCAGTGATGGTGCTGTTGACCTTGTTGTTCTGCCAGTGATGGCACTGTTGACCTTGTTGTTCTGCCAGTGATGGCACTGTTGACCTTGTTGTTCCACCAGTGATGGCACTGTTGACCTTGTTGTTCTGCCAGTGATGGCACTGTTGGTTCACCAGTGATGGCACTGTTGACCTTGTTGTTCCACCATTGATGGCAGTGTTGACCTTGCTGTTCTGCCAGTGATGGCACTGTTGACCTTGTTCCATCAGTGATGGCAATGTTGACCTTGTTGTTCCACCAGTGATGGCAGTGTTGACCTTGTTGTTTTGCCAGTGATGGCACTGTTGACCTTGTTGTTCCACCAGTGATGGCACTGTTGACCTTGTTGTTCCACCAGTGATTTCACTGTTGACCTTGTTGTTCCACCAGTGATGGCACTGTTAACTTTGTTGTTCCATCAGTGATGGCAGTGTTGACCTTGTTGTTCTCCCAGTATGACTCAGTTTTTAGCACACCACTAACCAGACTGAAAGTTGAAGACCTAAATGAATTTTTTATGAGAGTGCCACAGAACTTGGCAGACGCATGCCTATCTGACATTACCCTGACGCCAAATGACTTCGAAAAGGCAATAAATGACATGCTTATGCACTCCACTTCAGGCCCAGACTCATGGAACTCCGTGTTCATCAAGAACTGCCAGAAGCCCCTATCACATGCTTTTAACATCCTATGGAGAGGGAACATGGACACTGGGGTCATTCCGCAGTTACTAAAAACAATAGACATAGCCCCACTCCACAAAGGGGGCAGTAAAGCAATAGTAAAGAACTACAGACCAATAGCGCTAACGTCCCATATCATAAAAATCTTTGAAAGGGTTCTAAGAAGCAAGATCGCCACTCATCTAGATACCCATCAATTACACAACTCAGGGCAGCATGGGTTTAGAGCAGGTCGCTCCTGTCTGTCCCAACTACTGGACCACTACGACAAGGTCCTGGATGCTCTAGAAGACAAACAGAATGCAGATGTTATATACACAGACTTTGCAAAAGCCCTTGACAAGTGTGACCATGGTGTAATAGCACACAAAATGCGTGATAAAGGAATAACAGGAAAAGTTGGTAGATCTATAATTTCCTAACAAGTAGAACACAAAGAGTAGTAGTCAACAGAGTAAAGTCTGAGGCCGTTACAGTGAAAAGCTCTGTTCCAGAAGGCATAGTACTCGCTCCCATCCTGTTCCTCATCCTCATATCGGACATAGACAGGGATATAAGCCACAGTGCCGTGTCTTCCTTTGCAGATGACACCCGAATCTGCATGAGTGTCCACCATTGAAGACACTGCAAGACTCCAAGCAGACATAAACCAAATCTTTAAATGGGCTGCAGAAAACAATATGAATTTCAATGATGAGAAATTTAAATTACCCTGATATGGAAAACGTGAGGAAATTAAAATCTCATCGGAGTACAAAACAAATTCCAACCACTCAATAGAGCAAAAAACTAATGTCAAAGACCTGGGAGTGATCATGTCAGAGGATCTCACCTTCAAGGACCATAACACCGTAGCAATCGCATCTGCTAGAAAAATGACAGGATGGATAATGAGAACCTTCAAAATCAGGGATGCCAAGCCCATGTTGACACTTTTCAGGTCACTTGTTCGAGCTAGGCTGGAATATTGCTGCACACTAACTGCACCTTTCAAGGCAGGTGAAATTGCTGACCTAGAAAATGTGCAGAGAACCTTCACGACACGCATAACTGCGATAAACCACCTCAATTACTGGGAACGCTTGAAGTTCCTAAACCTGTACTCCCTAGAACGCAGGTGGGAGAGATACATTATTATATACACGTGGAAAATTCTCGAGGGATTACCAAACTTGCACACGGGAGTCACTCCCTACGAAAGCAAAAGACTCGGCAGGCGATGTAACATCCCCCCAATGAAAAGCAGGAGTGTCACTAGCACGTTGAGAGAGAACACAATGTGTGTCAGGGGCCCAAGACGGTTCAACTGCATCCTAGCATACATCAGGGGGATTACCAACAAACCCCTGGCTGTCTTCAAGCAGGCACTGGACAGGCACCTAAAGTCGGTACCTGACCAGCCAGGCTGTGGTTCGTACGTTGGACTGCGTGCGGCCAGCAGTAACAGCCTGGTTGATCAGGCTCTGATCCAACATGAGGCCTGGTCAAAGACTGGGCCACAGGGGCGTTGACCCCTGGAACTCTCTCCAGGTATACTCCAGGTATACTGTTGTTCCACCATTGATGACACTTGTTCCAACAGTGAGGGCACTGTTGTTCCACTATTGATGACACTGTTGTTCCACCAGTGATGGCACTGTTGTTCCACCAGTGATGGCACTGTTGTTCCACCATTGATGACACTGTTGTTCCACCAGTGATGGCACTGTTGTTCCACCATTGATGACACTGTTGTTCCACCAGTGATGGCACTGTTGTTCCACCAGTGATGGCACTGCTGACCTTGTTTTCTGCCAGTGATGGCACTGTTCACCTTGTTGTTCTGCCAGTGATGGCACTGTTGTTCCACCAGTGATGGCACTGTTGACCTTGTTGTTTCACTAGTGATGGCACTGTTGACCTTGTTGTTCCACCAGTGATGGCACTGTTGACTTTGTTGTTCTGCCAGTGATGGCACTGTTGACCTTGTTGTTCTGCCAGTGATGACACTGTTGACTTTGTTGTTCCACCAGTGATGGCACTGTTGACTTTGTTATTCCACCAGTAATGGCACTGTGTTCTACCACTGATGGCACTAGTGTTCCACCAGTGATGGCACTGATGTTCCACCATTAGTGGCACTGTTGTTCCATCAGTGATGGCACTGATGTTCCATCAGTGATGGCACTGTTGTTCCACCAGTGATGGGACTGTTGTTCCACCAGTGATGGCACTTGTTTCACCAGTGATGGGACTGTTGTTCCACCAGTGATGGCACTGTTTTTTCACCAGTGATGGCACTGTTGTTCCACCAGTGATGGCACTGTGGTTCCACCTGTGATGGCACTGTTGTTAACCAGTGATGGTACTGTTGTTCCACCAATGATGGTAATGTTGTTCCACCAGTTATGGCACTGTTGTTCCACCAGTGATGGCACTGTGGTTCCACCAGTGATGACACTGTTGTTCCACCAGTGATGGTACTGTTGTTCCACCAGTGATGGTACTGTTGTTCCACCAGTGATGGTACTGTTGTTCCACCAGTGATGGTACTGTTGTTCCACCAGTGATGGTACTGTTGTTCCACCAGTGATGGTACTGTTGTTCCACCAGTGATGGTACTGTTGTCCCACCAGTGATGGTACTGTTGTCCCACCAGTGATGGCACTGTTGTTCCACCAGTGATGGTACTGTTGTTCCACCAGTGATGGTACTGTTGTTCCACCAGTGATGGCACTGTTGTTCCACCAGTGATGACACTGTTGTTCCACCAGTGATGGCACTGTTGTTCCACCAGTGATGGCACTGTTGTTCCACCAGTGATGGCACTGGTGGAACAATTACCCTGGCTGCCACATTTACCCTGGATACGACAATGCCCTGGCTACCACAATTACCCTGGCTACCACAATTACCCTGGCTACCACAATTACCCTGGTTACCACAATTACCCTGGCTACCACAATTACCCTGGTTACCACAATTACCCTGGCTACCATTATTACTCTGGCTACCACAATACCCTGGCTACCACAATTACTCTGGCTACCACAATACCCTGGCTACCACAATTACCCTGGCTACTGCAGTTACCCTTGCTACCACAATTATCCAGTCTACCACAATTACCCTGGCTTCCACAATTACCAACTAACACACACAGTCACAATACCTTGGATACCACAGTTACCCTGGCTACCACAATACCTTGGCTACCACAATTACCCTGGCTACCACAATTACCCTGGCTACCACAATACCTTGGCTACCACAATTACCCTGGCTACCACAATTACCCTGGCTACCCCAATTACCCTGGCTACCACAATTACCCTGGCTACCACAATACCTTGGCTACCACAATTACCCTGGCTACCACAATTACCCTGACTACCACAATACCTTGGCTACCACAATTAAACTGGCTACCACAATTACCAACTAACACACAGTCACAATACCTTGGCTACCACAATTACCCTGGCTACCACAATATCTTGGCTACCACAATTACCCTGGCTACCACAATTACCCTGGCTACCACAATAACCTGGCTACCACAATTACCCTGGCTACCACAATTACCAACTAACACACACAGTCTCAATACCCTGGCTACCATAATTACCCTGGCTTCCACATTTACCCTGGCTACCACAAATTCCCTGGCTACAACAGTTACCCTGGCTACCACAATTACCCTGGATACCACAGTTACCAATTAACACACACAGTCACAATACCCTGGCTACCACAATTACCTTGGCTACCACAATTACCCTGGCTTCCACAATCCCTGGCTACCACAGTTACCAAGTATCACACACAGTCACAATACCCTGGCTGCCACAGTTACCAAGTACAGTGGTACCTCGAGTTACGATGGTCCCCAAAATCGCCCTTTATGTAAGTTTATTTTTTAAATGCTTTTGTAGGTATATTTTTGGGGGTGTAAAGGACTAGTCTATTTTACATTATTCCTTATGGGGATAAATTTGTTTGGTAATGGCATGAACAGCATTCTCGAGCGAAAAAATATCGTAACTCGGGTACCACTGTATCACACACAGTCACAATACCCTGGCTACCAAGTTACCAACTATCACACACATTCACAATCCTGGCTACCACAGTTACCAAGTATCACACACAGTCACAATACCCTGCTGTAACACCTTCTCTTGTATAAATTACTAAATGCTGGCAGCTAGATGCCATTTGTCAAAATTTAATGTTTTTTCCAAAGCTGTGTCATGTTTACCTGGTGGGCAGGAATACGTGGGTTAACACTGTTTACCAAGTACAGTTCATGGACTGTACTGATTTCACACTGTTTACTAAGTACAGTTCATTGACTGTGCCTGGACTAACAGTTTACCAAGCACAGTCCATGTACAGCACCCAGATAATTAAGTTGATGAAGCTGTGTTTTGAAAGTAAGTTCAGAGCGGCTACTCCGGAACTGAGATATTTTATCATTACAAATGCCATAGTATTGGCATAGTGCCATACACAGTCACCGGGCTGGCGCCTGTGTGCTGTCACAGTCACCTTCGTTGGCACCTCATCTCCCAAAACTAACAACACAAACACTTTATACTATCAGCCACCATCAACCCCAAAATTGCCAAATTTTATAAGATTATTTCCAAACTAAAATGGTCTCATTCTCATTATGTATAATGTGCTAAATTATAATACTGTAACTTGTTATTCAACTACTTGTTAATTACTGCTAAACTGCTACTACCTCTGTTGATATATTAAAAACAATGTTCAATTTGAACCAGCTATGTTATATATGTCTAGTATTAAGTAGTCTGTAAAGCATTAGGTTTAGTCTGGGTGAAATGCCTCGGCATGATAGTGGCTTTCTTTGTACTTAGCAAACCAATATTGTAATTACACATTGTGAACTATGCATGGGAAAAAGACTCCTTATAACATGTCAGTCACACATTGTAAACTTTGCAAAAAAAATAAAAATTTGAATTTGAATTTTGAATACAGTGGACCCTCGTTTTGTTTCACCACCAAATCGAACAATTATGTATGTGTATTTTCGTAAATGCTTTTGAAAGTGTATTTTTGGGGTCTGAAATGACTAATCTAATTTACATTTGTCCTTATGGGAACAAATTTTGTTCGTACGGCACTCGAACAGCCTTCTGGAAAGAATTTTCAGAAAACCAGGGTCCCCTCGAGGGTTACGATATTTTTGTTCGAAATGCTGTTCAATGCCATTACCAAATGAATTTATCCCCATAAATAATAATGTAAAATAGACTAGTCCTTTTACACCCCCAAAATATACTTACAAAATCATTTAAAAAATAAACTTACATAAAAGGGCGATTTTGGGGACCATTGTAACTCGAGGTACCACTGTATAGTTAGGAACTTGCTGCCTTTATGTTGGGTAATTAGTATCTTAAATTTCATCTTTAAAGTAATTGCTGGGACTAGTTGTCAAGTCAAAATATGTTAAGCCGAAATATTGTAAGTCGAACCATAATAAGTCGAACCATGGTAAGTCAACCATGGTAAGTGAACCATGGTAAGTCGAACCATGGTAAGTCGAACCATGGAATCGAACCATGGTAAGTCGAGCCATTATAAGTCAAACTATCATAAGTCGAACCATCATAAGTCAAACTATCATACATCGAACCATGTAAGTCAACCATCGTAAGTCGAACCATCATAAGTTGAAACATTGTAAGTCGAACCATCGTAAGTCGAACCTTTCAAGTCAAACCATCGTAAGTCAAGGAGCACCTGTATTTTGTTTTAACACTTATGGTCAATATTTGCACATATAATCCAGGGTAAACTCTAAGTTCATTAGGAATGCTTATATGTTAATATTCTTATTTTGAATTATCATTTTGTTGTTATTGTCATTTTTGTTCCTATTCCTCCCTGGCTTAAACTTATAGGTAGTTGATGGTGATGGTAGTGGTGAAGGGGAGGGTGATATGGATGTTGTGCTGATGGTGTACCTTGGTCTTGAATCCTAACAGTTTGTCTGCTGCTACCAACACTTCCTCTGCTCTGCCTTCTCGAGATGAACAAGTAAGCATGACTGTGTGCACGCCAGAGCTCTCCTTGCACTCGACGTTTCGACCTGTATAGAGCTTTAGCAAGTCTCATGAAATTATTACACGATTGGGAACAAATCGAGGAAGAATGTGGACTCAAAGCCATGGAAAGTGAGCCCTAAAACACACTTGCCGTGGGTTCAAACCCTGGCCGTTCCCAGGATTCTTGAGCAAGTTATTGGATAAAGCTCTAAATAAAGCGAAACATCGAATATCAATGAAGTTCTGCATTGTACTATTTCTTTTCATTAGTGAAAGCTTGATTTAACAGACCCTCTTTTAACATATTACAAATCTGTGGACAAAATCTGTGGCTGGACAATGTTCGGAAACAAATGACAGTCCGTCGAATCTGGGATTGTTGTTAACATTCTCACAATTTGAATTTGATGACCATTCAGTGTTAGCGGGCGGCCCCTCCTTATCAATCTGTCAAATTGAAGGTTTGATCTACTCGTTGGCAAGTCTTGCCGCTCGGCGTAAATGAGAATGATTGTTTTTTATTCGTGATTGAGAGATACCAGCCTAAATCTGAACGTGTGTGAATTAACACTTGGCAAAAATTTAATCGTTTGTTTACTGGCAGATGTTTGTGGCATGTTTGATGGCAGAAGACACTTAGTGAGGAGTAAGACTTGGCATACACAGGTACAGTGGTACCTCGGTTTACGATGTTATCACCTTACGTTATTTTCGGTAACCGATATTTATAACGTAAGAAATTTGTTTGTGGTTTACGATGTTTGCTTCGGTTACCGACATTCGTACCGGACCTGTCCGCTTGGCGCCCAGCTGAGCGCACTCCAGGGAGCGTCAGTGCTATTGTTTACAAGTGACGACCACCCACCACCCACGCATTCATACCAGTATATTGTCATTATTCCACTGTTTTTAGTGCTTGCAACTGCTAAATAAGCTACCATGGGTCCAAGGAAAGATCCTAGTGCTAAGCCTGTGGCAAAGAGGAACAGAAATATATGTACGATAGAAGTGAAGAAGGAGATAATAGAAAAATATGAAAGTGGAGTGCGTATCAGTGAGCTGGCCAGGCTGTATGGTAAACCCTATTCTACCATCGCTACCATTGTGGATAAGAAATATTTAAGTAAAATCAAGGAAGCTGTTGTTGCAAAAGGTGCATCTGTGATCACAAAACAGAGACCACAAGTGGTGGAAAATGTGGAAAGGTTGTTGTTGGTGTGGATCAACGAGAAACAGTTAGCAGGAGATACTGTTTCGGAGGGAATAATATGTGAAAAAGCAAGGCAGTTGCATGATGATCTCCTTAAGAAAATGCCTGCAACGAGTGAAGTGAAGCAATTTAAAGGCCAGCAGAGGCTGGTTTCAAAATTTAGAGCGTACTGGCATACATAGTGTTGTAGAGGCATGGTGACGCAGCCAGTTCTGACAAAAGTGCGGCTGAAAAATATGTTCTGAATTCCAGGAGTACCTAGAGGCTGAACAATTCCTCCCCCAACAAGTGTTTAATTGTGATGAAACAGGCCTGTTTTGGAAGAAAATGCCCAACAGGACCTACATTACTCAGGAGGAAAAGGCACAGCCAGGACATAAGCCTATGAAAGACAGGCTAACGTTGATGCTTTGTGCCAATGCAAGTGGTGATTGCAAAGTGAAGCCTTACTAGTGTATCTTTTTGAAAATCCCCGAGTGTTTGGCAGATGCGGTGTCAGCAAGTCTAACTTGTGTGTGATGTGGAAGTCTAACAAAAGGCTTGGGTCACAAAGGACATTTTCTTAGATTGGTTCAATGAAGTGTTTGGCCCCAGTGTGAAGAAATATCTATTGGACAATAATTTGCCACTTAAGTGCCTCCTGATAATGGACAATGCTCCTTGTCATCCTCCAAACTTGGTAGAGAAAATTGTGGACGAGTTTAAATTCATCAAAGTGAAGTTCTTGCCCCCTATACCACTCCTCTCCTCCAGCCCATGGACCAGCAGGTCATTTCCAACTTTAAAAACTCTATACCAAAGCAATGTTTCAAAAGTGCTTTGATGTGACCACAGACATGAACATAACCCTAAGAGAATTTTGGAAAACCATTTCCATATGCTGCATTGTGTACACCTTATAGGTAAGGCTTGGGAGGGAGTGACTACCAGGACTTTGAACTCTGCCTGGAGAAAATTGTGGCCAGACTGTGTCCTAGGGAGGGATTTTGAAGGTTTTGGGGCTGAGCCTCAGAACCCTGAGCCTGAGCCTGAGCCTGAGCCTGTTGTGGAAGAAATTGTGGAATTGGGCAAGTCTTTGGGGTTAGAGGTGAGTGGTGAGGATGTGGAACAGTTGGTGGAGGAGCACAAGGAAGAGCTAACCACTGAAGATCTGCAAGAGCTTCAACAGCAACTGGAACAAGAAGGCAGAGGTCAGGACAATGGTTCAGAGGAGGTGGAGGAGGTGGAACAAAAATGGAAGAATGTGCCTTCTTCAAGGATTAAGGACATTTGTGGAATGTGGAGCAAGGTGCAAGCATTTATGGATGAATATCACCCTAACCATGCTGTTGCAGGCCGTGCTGCAACCTGTACAATGACACAGTGGTGTGTCATTTCAGGGATGTGTTAAAGAATCGCCAGACACAGATCTCCCTGGACAAATTTGTTGTTAGAAAAGAGGTCTAGTGACTCTCAAGCTGGTCTCTTGAAGGGCATTCAAAGAGGAGTAACCTCAGAAAAAGTTAACCGCTCTTCGCAGTGTTAATGGAAGGAGCTCCCTTCCAAACACTAAATATACACTACCTTCCTTCCTTTCTTCGCTCACACATCAACTAATAATGCGACATGTTACTGTACAATATTTGCATGTATATTTATGCATTCATTAAATTGTGTATTATTTAATGTCTGTAAAGCCCACAAACATTACTTAATCTGCTTTTTGAGGCCTTGAGTGGATTAAATTTATCATTATTTCAGTGGGAAAATTGATTCGTTTACGTTTTTTTCGCTTAAAAATGCCCTCTCTGACGGGTTAAACGTAAAACCCCGAGGAATTCCACTGTTACAGGGAAATCGGTTTTTAAAACGGGAAAAAAATTAAAAATTCCAGGGGTTTTTTACTTAAAATTTCGAATTTTTTTTTTCATTATCTTGGGAAAAAATTTTTTTTTTTCCCCTAAGAAATAATGAAATAAATTTTTAAAGCCCCCAAAAAAAAAATAATCAAAAAAAAAAAAAAAAAAAAAAAATAAAACCCATTTACTTACTTTATTGAAGAGTTGGGATTGGGGGGGAGGGGGGGGGAAGGGGAGGGGGTTTAAGGTTTGGGAAGGGAATCCCTCCCAAAAAACCAAAAAGCCCTCTCTGGGGGTTCTTTCCTTCTTTTTTTTCCCCCTTTTTAATTTCATTTTTCCCCCCCCTTGCTAACCCCCCTGATGCCTCTACACCCCTGCATCCTGCTACACTCCCTGCATTTTTTCCCCCTGTTACACTCCCCGCATTTTTCCCCCCAAGCCCCCCTCCCTGCATCCTGCTACACTCCCTGCATCCTGCTACACTCCTGCATCCTCACCCCTGCATGTGCTAAACCCCCGCATCCGCTACCCTCATCCTGCTACACCCCTGCATCCCCACCCCTGCATCCTGTACACTCCCTGCATTTCAAGTACACTCCCTGCATCCTGCTACACTCCCTGCATCCTGCCACCCCCGCATCCCCACACCCCTGCATTGCTACACTCCCCGCTTTTGCTACACTCCCCGCATTTAATTTTTCCCCCCACTCCCTGATTGCTACACCCCTGCATTTTAATTTCTACAATCCCCGCATTGCTACACTCCCTCTTTAATCTCATCCCTGCATTTTAAACTGCTACACTCCCCTGCATGTGCTAATCCCGCATGAAAATGCTCCCCCTGCATTCACACTCCCTGCATTGCTACACTCCCTGCATGAAGAACCCCTCTTTTCCCCCCTTTTAATGCTACACTCCCTGCATAATGCTCACTCCCTGCATCCCCTTTCCACGGGGTGCCCCTAGAAACTTCTTGGGCCCATGGTGCTTATTTACAGTGCAACACTAAAACCAAAAAAGAACCAAAAATTTTTTGAATTTTGGGGGGGTGGTTTTTCTTTTACAACGGGTTCC
>WNWK01032602.1:0-21778 GCA_009830355.1 Cherax destructor
ATCTACCAGTTAATGTATTCTATGATTCACCTGTCTGCTCGCCCTTTTTACTAGAAATTACCAATTGCTATTTGTTACTGAGTACTTGATATCCTATTCCTTATCTTACTATGAGAGTTGACCGTTCACAAACAGCTTAGCGGTTAGGTAATTGGATCTTACTCCGACACCCGAAAACCACGCATAGGTGAATACTTGCGATGCGATGCAGCTTGGCCAGCGTGTAGTATCCTGTAGTTGTCCAACTCAATGTGATGTTCTGGCGTATATCCACTTTCGTTTCTTGTCGATATATAATATAACCTATTCACTGTATTTCTTTCACTTGTCACATATTTATTTCACTTTATTATCTAGGGTGACACACGTGGCAACGTCGCCTGGAGCACACTAGGCCCACTGACCCCGCCACCAAATATTTATTTCTAGTTCACTTATAAAATTATGGCTCTTCCCACACTTATGTGGCTCAGGGCAACTCGTAAATCACTTCAAGGGTTGTTCACTACCCTGACACACTTGATAACCCCTGTAGTACCCTTGTGTAGCCCTCAAAAACACTTATATTCACGGAGCCCTACAAGATGCGACTGACTGGCACGGCGTCCCTACTGTGTGTCTGTGTCTGTGTGTGTGTGTGTGTGTGTGTGTGTCTGTGTGTGGGGATGTGTGTTTAGGGGGATGTGTTTGTGTGTGTGTATGTATGTTTGTGTGTGTTTGTGGGGATGTGAATGTTAGTATTGACCTATATGTACTCACCTAAATGTGGTTGTAGTGGTAGAGTCTCAGCTCCTGGCCCCGACACTGCATTTACTCTTGGCTTCGAGAGTCTTATCGTACCTCTTTTTAACATTATGGATGGATCCTGTTTCTACCACTTCACTGTCCAGGTCATTGCACTTCCTGACTAAGATTAATGAAATACTTTCTGAGATCCCTGTGACTTACCTGTGTCTTTGACTTCCAGCTCTGTGTGCGTATGTATGTTATATATATATATATATATATATATATATATATATATATATATATATATATATATATATATTTTTTTTATCTCTCTCTCTCTTCTTTACATCGACACAGTTACCCTCCCCTACCCATCTTTTGGTAGCCACGCACCACTTTCACGAAGCCACCCTCCACCTTCAGACAGCCACCCACCACCTTCAGACAGCCACCCACCACCTTCAGACAGCCACCCACCACCTTCAGACAGCCACCCACCACCTTCAGACAGCCACCCATCACCTTCAAACAGCCACCCACCACCTTCAGACAGTCACTCACCACCTTCTGACAGCCCCTCACCCCCTAAAGTCTGCCACCCGCCTCCTGAAGTGTCCCTCGTCATTAATGCTCGCCGGGATTGAGAACTTATTGGTCGTAACCTCCATCATGAGAGCGACATTACCGCTGCCACACTCGCTCCTCCAAGACTAGGTCACTTGCACACGAATAACGCTGCCAGCTACTGTTTTGATCCTACTCATGACGATACATGGAGTTCAATGTTCTCTCGTATACTATTAGTTTAATGACGACATTTTGACAAGTTATATATTTTTATTATTCTGTACTTTTTTTTATATTTGTCAATATGTATATGATGAATTTATATATGAGGCTCATCAAAGGGTGTGTGAAGAGACTGGGGAAATATTTTTCAATGAAAGTGGGTCCTAGACAGGGATGTGTGATACTACGGTATTTGTTTAACGTCTTTATAGATGGGGTTATAAACGAAGTGAATGCTAGTATGTTTGGGAAAAGTGGTGTCTTGAAAGACTATAAATCTGATATATAATAGGCATTATCACAGCTGCTGTTTGCTGAAGATAGTGTTTTAGGAATATCTTCAACAAAAGCTGCAGAAAATGGTGCAGGAGATAGTATGGAAGTGTGTGAAAGAGAGGAAAGATTAAGAACACAAAGCAGTAAGATGAAGATAGCAAGAACAAGTAAATGGAATAAATGATTACAAGTAAAATGAGAATTAAGTAGAACTTCGGACGTGAATGTATTTCAATGTTTTAAGAGTGGATGCAGCGGCCCCTGGGTGACTGAAATATGAGCTGAATCACAGAGTAGAGGGAGACAGAGTAGCAGCCATGTTAAGGAATCTCTAAAAGAAACCAGACTTCTCAGTGAATAATAAAACGTGGAGTGTATCAGAGAACTACAGTGTTAACACTTGTGTCGGAGATTAATGTGTTGTGTGAAGAAGTCTGATTATGGCTTGGTTGTAGGAAACTTGTATTTCAAAGAGCGGAATAATAGTTGCTGAGATTGTTAGATATTATAAAAATAATTCAGCATAATAAGGTGATCTTGAGAAAGTAAACATCTGAAGGTGATGCAAAGTGGCTCAGGGAACGTCAGAGGAAAGGCTGAAGGGAAAGTTTTGTGAGGAAAGTTGTGCATCCAGTAGGCATTTGTGAGTGTGTTAGAGAGAAGAGAGTAGATGTGGTCAGGTTCTGGGATTTAACATGGTATTAGAGCGTGAGTAAGGGGTGTGTGTGTGTATATATATATATATATATATATATATATATATATATATATATATATATATATATATATGAGAGAGAGAATATATATATATATATATATATATATATATATATATATATATAAGGTCAAACAAATATTTTTTCACCCGAAAATATTCTCTGCCTGACACATATGTGTGGAGCAGCATAAGACGACGCAAGGAAAAAAAAGAAACTCTATAATGACAACGAATTTTAGAGCACGAGCCAGGCGACAGAAACACTGTCCATTTCTTTAAAGAGTCACTGTCCTGGAAAATATTTTGTTGCTTCTGTTGCTTGTTTTTTTTTTTTTTTTAGTTCTGTTTTTACTCTTCCATCTCCTCCTCCTCCTTCTTCTCCTTCACCTCCTTCCCTAAACTGACCAGATGCTGTTGTTTCCACCCAAATTGGCCCAGCTCGGCCGGTTGAGACAACAACTCGAACATTATTCAAGACATCTATCGATCGTCTTATGCAAATACCAATCTCCATGTTAGTGAGACTGTTGTAAGACGTGGGAGATATTCGCCTCCCTGCTCTTCCACTACAACTACATTATTGCTTACACCTGTGTGTATGTGTGTGTATGTGTGTGTGTAGAAGCATATCGTAACTGGCATATACAGTCTTTGATATCCCTGGGAGTAGTCAAGCAGGTATAATAATACATCCTGGTATGGTCGCAATTAGGGCCGCTCTGATTAGATTTTGGTGAGATTACCTTGATGATTATTTGGTAATTGTCTTGATTTAATACATACTGCTACTGCTACACTGAAACGCTTGAGTTTCATCCTCATATACCCTTTCTCTCTCTCTCTCTCTCTCTCTCTCTCTCTCTCTCTCTCTCTCTCTCTCTCTCTCTCTCTCTCTCTCTCTCTCTCTCTCTCTCTCCCTTCCACTCAATCTTACTTCTCCCTCTCAAAAGATTTCTCACACACTTTTCCTGCTCCTCCTCCGTTCCAGACTCCTACGTGCTTCCTCTTACCCTACATCCAGCTCATCTCCCTCCATCTCCTTTTACTGTCACTTTCTCCTACTCCCTCACCCTCAATAACTGCTCATTTCCTCTTCCTCTCACGCTCTTTCCGACTCCTTTTACTTGCTACTCTCCTCTACTCTCTGCAGTACACACTCCATGTCATTGCCTTTCATTTCTCTTATCACTTCCATTTTCTCTTTCTGCTAGGCACTCTTCCACTTCCTCTCCCACTCTCTTTCCTACTCCATTTCCTTGCTACTCTCTCCCATATTCTCTCTTTCCCTGCCATTCAGCCTCACCGCACCATTAAGAGCAGTGACCTGGCGGTGTCTCGGAGGTGCGTCTCACTGAGAGCCTCAGATGTCGCTCCTGTGTCGAGTGAGTGTGTTTTGGTGTCGTCACAGTGACGGTGTTAATAGATTCAGTAGCAGTGAGGTCGTGCTGTGGCGTCTCTCTGACTCGACACAAGTTCTAATGATTACAAAATTAGGTAATTATGCTGCCTATTTACTTACATCCGAAGAATGCAATTGTAAATTGTTGAAGCATGTAATTAACACTAATCATTTAATTTCATATAATCGTGGCGCTATTCGACTAATGTTTATTTATGTTGCTCAAGATTTATTTTTTAATTATGTCCATTAAGGAAGTTCGGCTAATTTTCAAAGAGAACGGAAGCGAAAAAATTATTATATATCTAAGATTTAAATGCTTAATGTGAAGTGCTTCATGATTACACATTGTGTTTTATGTCCATGATCTAGTTTCATGACCCGGATGACGTCATTTGAAAGAGAATATAACAAGGGACGGAGACAGACAGAATAATTCTCTTCCGCTTTCATAATAGTATAAATATTTTCATATTTTCAACAATAAATGCTCTGTTTATATAACCCCCAACTGATATTGAAAAAGTAGTCCCCAATGTACTTGATAATGCTGTCAGTGATTAATTTTAGTGTTAATGTAATAAATATTATAGAAGGCTAGCAAGTCCGGATTATATATCACATTCCCATTCTGTATATAGCTACCTCGGTCATGATTTCCTTATTTATGAAGTAGGTACTTTTTTTCACGCCTCTAGCAAGGATATGTTCAATGGATATGTTCAATGGTGCGTAGATGGTCGAGCCTATGAGCCTATTCTTCTTCGAGTGTTTACCATATTTGCAACATTCATTTATTTTTCATAATTTTAAAAATAAATACAAAGACAGTAATTCGATAATGTATAAATAAAACAGGAGAAATTACCCATTCGTCTTCACTTAGTAGTTTAAGAAGGGTCAACTTGTCTGGCTTTCCATTACCTATCATTCAGAATAGATCATCTAGTGAATTTCAGTAATTGTTTGTTAAGATTTTTGGTTGAATTAAAATAGGGAACCTTTTTTTCTGCCTCACTTGTTATTTCTTGTATTTAAAAAAAATATAAGTCAACGTTTGTTATTGCGAAATAACAATGGTGTACCTTAATTTTGAAATTAATTCTTTGCCTTTATAGCAAATTAAGAACTTATAATCTTCACATGAACTCTGATGAACATAAACTACAAGAAAATTAGGTGAATTTATTACTAGAAAAGTCTTAGCATTTATTAAGAAATACATATGCAAAGGTATTGGTTAGAGCAATATTTGCAATATTATCAGTACAAAATAATATAAGATTGCGTTTGTTACGTACATTATCACCAATCGTGATCTAAAATGCTGCTCAAAATAGTTTTCTGTTATTAAATGGGATTATTTGAGAGAATTGAAATTTAGAGGCAATGTCATAGTCATAAATTAGACACATGTGCAACACCTAGGTATTTTTATTGTCTAATTTATCAACTTGTCGGTTCTCTGAATCATTTATCTACAATGTCAGTGTCTAATTTTATCATCAATATGTTCATGACTTCAGACGCCATCCATCCGGAGAAAAATGAAAGAAAATACTAGTAATTGAACTTTCTTGCGATGACTAGAGAAATAATGGACATATAAACTCGCGTTGATGGTAAATCCGAAGTATTTCCGCTAATGTTAATGAGAAGCTCAAGAGGTTCTTCCTCTACCGTGTCACTGGTGAACTTAATGGATGGGAAACAACTATTTCGTCTGGTAAGAAAGTAATAAAAACATTAATTTGTAGACGAAACGTCTGCAAAGATAACTAATTCTTATCATGTGCAACAGTTAGGCATCTTTATTACGAAACGTTTCGTGCCGAAGAAGTTTACGTTGAAGAAGTTTCTCTCAAATACAGCATAGAACAGTACGTACCACACGTACCACACGTACCACACACACACGTGTGTGTGTGTGTGTGTGTGTGTGTGTGTGTGCCCGCGCGTGTGTGTGTGTAGGTAGTTTGAATCTTGTTACTGAGATCAGTGATTTTCTTGATATCTGAAGCAGAAATCGTACCCACAAAAGGTTTTAAGACATTTACCAGCCATTTTGACAGTTTATAGGGAAACGAGCCGGCAGAGATTATTATCGGCCTTTCAGGACTGTTGGGTTTATGGGATTAAACCAATCCAAATACATAGGAAAAGGAAGGGAAAGGAAAGGGGAGAGAGAGAGAGAGAGAGGGTGGGTGGGTGTAAAGGAGGGGGGTGGGTGGGTGTAGAGGAGGGGGTGGTTGGGTGGCTGTTTACCTGGTTTTATTACATGTTGTTAGCATCGTATTTGTTTACATTATCTGATACACGCGGCTCTTTGCAATGTTTGCTGGGTAAACCAATTTATAAAACTATCCTCGTAACGTGGGTTGCGCATTGCAGTCCGGTAGATTGCCATGCTGTTTGTGACTGTGGTAGCTACTGTGTGACGGGAGAGGTAGATTGTTACGCCAGTGTGACAGGGCTGCTTTGTATTAGTGACGCCTTGTGTACCTATGGCAGAATGTTTCATCTCGGCACATTCACTCTGGCGTATCAGTGGTTTAATATCTATATACAGCACATTCACTCTGGCGTATCAGTGGTTTAATACCTAAATACAGCACATTCACTCTGGCGTATCAATAGTTTAATACCTAAATACAGCACATTCACTCTGGCGTATCAATAGTTTAATACCTAAATACAGCACATTCACTCTGGCGTATCAGTTGTTTAATATCTAAATACAGCACATTCACTCTGGTGTATCAGTGGTTTAATATCTAAATACAGCACATTCACTCTGGCGTATCAATAGTTTAATACCTAAATACAGCACATTCACTCTGGCGTATCAATAGTTTAATACCTAAATACAGCACATTCACTCTGGCGTATCAGTGGTTTAATATCTAAATACAGCACATTCACTCTGGCGTACCCGTGGACGTGTGTCTCAGCCTATTTTGTCAACAACTGTCATACAGAGAAGGTTAATAAGATATCTGGCGACCTGATTCACTGGTATTGGCGGGGGAAATTGGACGGCAATACTCACACAAGAAATCCTTATTTGATGTTGGCAAGGAGCTTGGTAGGAAATATTGGAAGAGACTTGTTATATGAAATGAAATACGGGAGCTTGTTAAGAAAGCTATCCACATTTCTCATTACATTCATTTTTCATTTAAGAGATGTGGTGATTTTTGTCATTAGTTTTACCTGAAAAATTGGAAGTGCAAATAAATACGTGGATTGCAACAGTGAAATTAGAACAATCATTAAAAACATTTTTTTACGAGATTGAACTACGATCAAATGTTGAATAATAGATCATAGCTGAAGGTTATGACTACTCGAGTCGAGCCACCAAACTCAGTTGAATTAAACAAGAAAATATTGTAAAATCGCTGAGTACAAAAATAAATGTAAGACCCCTGATAGATCTCCGAAAAGAACCAGAGCAAAAACAGCTGTCGTTGACGAAGAGTAGGAAATAGGTGGGTCATCATCCACTAAGAACAGGAGGATACAACTCTTCGACATATAAATATAAGATAGTTTTTCACATACATTAAATAACAGGTAGCTGGATCATCTATAGAAACCTGAAAGGTATATAACTGTATCACCTAACAATGACACTTTAAAAGTCACCTAGAAAGAATAAGATGGGAGAAAGAGTGAAGATAATGCCGAATAACAGGAATATTCAATACAAGGGGAATCTTCAACAGAGAATATTTTATTGCTTGCTGGTGTTATCTTTGTTTTTAGTGTGTGTGTGTGTGAAAGATAGAGAGAAAGAGAAAGAGAAAGAGAGAGAGAGAGAGAGAAAGGGAAAGAGAGAGAGAGAGAGAGAAAGGGAAAGAGAGAGAGAGAGAGAGAGAAAGGGAAAGAGAGAGAGAGAGTGTTCTGCATACACTTTTCTGGTTATGAGCATTGGGTGACCTACTGTCAAATTGCTCCGTAGATTTATGTCAGTTACTACTTCTCCCCTGAGAAGGTCCATTCAAAGGGATGCCTTGATGCTGGCAAAAGACTCTTGATACAAGGAATTGGAGCCACCGTCCGTTTCCTGATATAAATTCTGATTACCTTTTAAACCCATTGTTATAGTCAGGACAATATTCTTATTTTATCAGGCCATCCCCGTTATTGTATTCAGGACATCATTGTCTTAGTAGAATACAGTTTTCTCAATATTATTATTATTATTATTATTATTATTATTATTATTATTATTATTATTATTATTATTATTATTATGAATTATACCAATATTTATTAATCGGCAAATCATGGGACATAAGATCTTTTTAAATAGTTGTGTCAACAGAGTTGATATTCGCTTAATACTGGTAGATCATTATTTATATATATGCATAAATTTTACGATACTGCCGTTTAAGCGTTACGATTTCACAAATCCAATTTCGCTTTAATCGTCAGCTCTTGTCACGAACCACTTTGCATACAGAGGCCAGACATCCATTGCATCACAGCATTAAATTGCAGATATGTATTAGTTGTATCGTACCCTAAGTTACACCGATCGTGGAGATACTCAGCACGAGTGTTGTAAGTGTTGGTGGTGCCGGAAACTAGTGCTGTCCATCTTCATTATGACCACCATAAGATTATATGCCAATATTGCTGTGTGACGGAAGTGAGCCTTATACCGACATGTTATTTATCTACAATTGTGCCAATTCTGGTTCAGGTGGTGGCCTTACTGCTTCTAGTGGTACTGATGAAGCTGTTGTTGCTTTTGTTGGTACTGATTTCTCTATTTTTTCTAATAGTGCTGTTGTTATTGTTGCTGCTTGTGCTGATAGTACTGTTACTACTGCTGCTGGAACTGCTACTGTTACTACTGCTGCTGGAACTGCTACTGTTGTTGTAAGTGTTCTGGTGGTGCTGATGCTTTTCTACCCCCGTTTCCCCAACACTATGACCTACTCTTGCATATGCTGGTGGTGCTATTGCCATTATAATAACTGTGGCGATGGTGGTGGTGCTGATGGTGCTTCTGCTGCTGATTTTTCTAATACTGCTCCTCATCCCATCTCACCACGAAATACTCTTCCATTTGCGTCTGCTGTAATTTCCATCATTACCTTACCTTTCCTTATCCTACCTAATCCTTAACCACAAGAATTTTCACACACACACACACACACACACACACACAAACATACACACACCTGGTCAAGCACGTCAGGAAATTAGAGAAAGTGCAGAGGTTTGCAACAAGACTAGTCCCAGAGCTAAGGGGATTGTCCTACGAAGAAAGGTTAAGGGAAATCGGCCTGACGACACTAGAGGACAGGAGGGTTAGGGAAGACATGATAACGACATATAAAATACTGCGAGGAATAGATAAGGTGGACAGAGACAAGATGTTCCAGAGAGGGGACACAGAAATAAGGGGTCAGAGTTGGAAGTTGAAGACTCCTATGAGTCAAAGGGATGTTAGGAAGTATTTCTTCAGTCATAGAGTTGTCAGGAAGGGAAATAGCCTAGAAAGCGACGTAGTGGAGGCAGGAACCATACATAGTTTTAAGACGAGGTTTGATAAAGCTCATGGAGCAGGGAGAGAGATGACCTAGTAGCGATCAGTGAAGAGGCGGGGCCAGGAGCTATGAATCGACCCCTGCAACCACAAATAGGCGAGTACAAATAGGTGAGTACACACGCACACACACACACACACAATACACAACACACACACACCGAAAGGTTCAACAACCAAGCTTCTTGCAACGCACTCGTTAATCTCCTTAAAAGCTGGATATCGGTTTTGAATACCTGGAGTTTATCCTTGACCTTTCAGTAATTAGATCATAAATCTCAATAGATTGCATGTTTTCCTCGCTTGCAAGAGAGCTCAGACGTAAACAACTTTAGAATCAGCTGATGAAAGAAAATATGTTGTCGATCATGAAGGATTTCGTGATTTGTTATTAAGTCTTCAGGCTCCAGGGCACAGGATTGGATCCTCTATACCGAGACGCACACGTTAACACTCATCAAAGGAAACTGTTAAACTGGTATGGTTTATTTTATATCACAATTTACTCTCAACTCTTCACACGAGTAATACAGGACTCAAGAATGGTAGGCAGCACTTACTGTAAATCGGACAAAATTATATATCTCCAAAAAAATTTAATATTGTAGTTTTATTGAATATATTTTGTTTCATGCATTTTGCATGCATTTTGCTACATGCATTTTGATTCAAATACAAAATTAAAATGCAGTCAGATATTAAATGATTTTTTTATTTAAAAGTAAGTAAATAATTTTTACTTTTTATATCAAGCATAAAACGATATATGTTGGTACTCTGCCGAAATATTTATTATAAAAGGTTATTTAAATAACTTTCATAACACTATGAAGGCGAACACAAAGCCATTAATGGAAGGTACTTCTTTGGGGCTCTTACGTGGATCTCTTAGAATGCTCTCTGTTTTGAGGGTCTAACTCAGTACTTGGCCCTGAGCTGACAGCTCCTGCGATGGAGGGTCTAGTAGAGTTCTATGCCCTGCAAGTACTGATTGACTGGAGAAGCAGACCCAGTACTGAGCTATAATACGACTGTGTATTATAGCTCAGTACATTGATCAAAACGCTTATTAATGGAACGTTTCGCCACATGTGGCTTCTTCGCCACATATGCCCAAGGGAGGTTCCTTGACGCTGGTTAGGGGCTCTTGATCTAGGGAATTGGATCTGTGCTCCGGTTCCCTGAAATGAGCCTGAATACCTTCCATCCCCCCAGATGCGCTGTATAATCCTATGGGTTTAGCGCTCCTCCATGATTATAATAACTCGCCACATGTGGCATCTTCAGTCTTTTCATGTGTCGGTATCACTATATATCTTGCAGCCTATAACATGATAGTTCCCAGAGATAATGGATTAGTGCATATAAGCAGTACGTTGCCTTCTTCGATGCTGCATAGACTATCACGACACTATTTTCCAACGTGATAGTTTTCCCGTAGGTAGCAAACACATCTCTAAGTCGGGTAATCAAACTGTGGTATCGTAGGTTAGTAGGTGTTAACGTTACCAGGAAAGCAAAGGTGACATCACATTCATCACAACTTCCAATGTACCTGTCATTGTGATTGTCCCCCACAAAACACTTTTTCTGCAGAGACCATCCATTATAGATACTGCCATCACAACCACCACTGATGTTTCTGTTATAGCCATTGTTACCTCCATCAATATTCAATTAGTCGAATAAAAACAAAAGTACTCCCATGATATTTTCAACATCTAAAAGTTATGCATGAAACATTAGTGGCTTTTACCTAGACCTTGTGGATGCGTAGTAGAACTGCGTATGCATACCACAACGGCAGTGAATATGTATTTTTTTTTTACATATCTTCAATTTACCACCAAGGCAGGAGGAACCAAAGATGAAAACACATTTATCATCACTCTCTCCCTTGCTGTCTTTTCAGGACACATAAATTGTTACAATGATGATTTACTGAACCAAGTATCCCACTCAACTTATACAGTGCTCTGCACTTCCCAACTTTAATGCTCAAGTCTGCTTAACTGATTTCTCCTTAAATCTTATATATATATATATATATATATATATATATATATATATATATATATATATATATATATATATATATATATATATTAATAGTACGCTTCACTTTTTAGATCACGTAGCTTATCGGGTTCCCTGAATCCCTTCACAGATATTACAATGATCACCAACAGTGTGCCATATCCTACTCAGTAAACACAAACAAATGCTTACACTTGCTTGTAGGATGCAACAATCTAATCAAAACTTCATCCATTCCAGCCCTTCCCCAGATGACCAATGTTCCTACATCCTTTCTAAATGACCAACCCATTTTAACCACCCCTCTTTATCTTCTCGAGTTATGTTTCTATGACATTCACTTTGTTTTTTATAATTTCCTCAGTTCTTATTCTCTGTTTGATATTCACATCTCCAACTAATTATTCTCTGATCTCACCAAATTCTCTCTTAATAGACAAAGTCATTTGCACTCTCTTATCTCCCAATTTAATTCTTTTCTAAAACAAGATCATATTCTTAGAAAAAATGCTTATAATGATTTGCACAAAATTTCTTTCTGGATTGATAGATATTCTTGAAACGAAACGTAGGATGATTAATATAATAATATTAATTATTGTAATAATTATCATACACCAAAGCAACTGATCATCCTGACAAACTTTGCTTAAAGTTACTTAAATAATATAGCGTAACTTTAGTTAGCGTTAATTAACATCAATGAAATTTAATTAATGTTGTGATTTTCATTTTTTTTCGGAAAATAAAATAATATTGGGATAGTTGGTAGAAGTAGCCTTGACGAGTGAGACAAATCAGTGAGTTGTCTTGAAAGTGCAAGTTGCAGTCATTACTAAAGAAAGAAATGGGGAGAGCAATGATTACCCTTCACCAAAGGAAAAAGAAAGACAGAGAGACTTCATCAGTGGACGGGAATGGGGATAGACAGTCAATCTTCATCAAGAGACGGGAAGAGAGACAGGTAGCCTTCACTAGTCGAAGGGAAAGGGAGAGAGAGACAATCTTCACAAGTAAGAGGAAGGGGAGATAGATAATCTTCATCAGGAGAAGGAAAGGGGGAAAGAGAGAGGCATTCTTTACCAGGAAGGATTTACGAGGCATCACGGTCAAGAACACTCGCGCACCGATTGCTTCCTCTGTCTGAGGACACCAGCGAGTCGGGGCAATTTGTGGTGAGGACATTGATTTTTATTATGCTTTATTTTATCACCTTCTGACATATTAATTTTTCCTAGTATTATTTATTTTGAAATTATGCCTGATGATTTTGTATTATTTTCCACATGTATTGTGCTAATTGAATTTTTATGGTAATGTATTTCATTGAGTTTAATATTCATTTTGGGTTCGTATTCAATCAAAGGGGTGACTTAATGCTTGTAAAGAGCTCTTGATGCAAGAAACTAAAGCTACCCTCCTTTTCCGTGGAACACATCTAATTACCTTCCATTACCCAGGTCCTAGAAATATTTCAAACAGTCTCAAGGAGAACCTTGAGTTTTCCAAGAAGTAAGTTTATTATTTTCTCTGAGGATGATGGTCCCCAGGACAGTTCCAGAGGGGTACCTCCTATATTTTATATATATATATATATATATATATATATATATATATATATATATATATATATATATATATATATATATATATGCATGACAACCACTATGAAAAATAGAGGAATTCCAAGCGCTTTCGTGACTACTCACATTATCAAGGAACTATCTCGTGACTACTCACTATGTGAGTAGTCACGAAAGCGCTTGGAATTCCTCTATTTTTCATAGTGGTTGTCTTGCATATTTTGCATATTTTGATGATATATATATATATATATATATATATATATATATATATATATATATATATATATATATATATATATATATATATATATATATATATATATATATATATATATATAGTATATATATTCAAATGGCTTCAGGAAGAAATCCAAATATTCGCTCTTGAAGCCTTTTTATCCACTTCTCCGAGGCTATGGGTCCCACAATTTGTACCAAAGGTGGACCAGACCTGGCCCAGTCGCTAGCGCGTCGGTCTGGAGTTTTATCACTCTCTGATCGCGGGTTCTAACCCCGCCCGTGGTATGTTTTTTTGTAGGCAGTAGGTTGGTAGACAGCAACCACCCAGGGAGGTACTACCATCCTGCCAGGTGACTGTGAAACAGAAACCTGAAACTGTTTTACATGATGGTAGGATTGCTGGTGTCTTTTTTCTGTCTCATAAACATGCAAGATTTCAGGTACGTCTTGCTACTTCTACTTACACTTAGGTCACACTACGCAAACATGTACACGTTTATGTATACACACTCATCTGAGTTTTCTTTGATTTTATCTTAATAGTTCTTGTTCTTATTGCTTTTCCCTTTCATATCCATGGGGAAGTGGAATAAGAATCTTTCCTCCGTAAGCCATGCGTGTTGTAAAAGTCAACTAAAATGCCGGGAACAATGGGCTAGTAACCCCTTTTCCTGTATAGCTTACTAAAAAGAAGAAGAAGAAAACCGTCAAAGTGGGATGTTTGAATGTGCGTGGATGTTGTGCGAATGATAAGAAAGAGATGATTGTAGATGTTATGAATGAAAAGAAGCTGGATGTCCTGGCTTTAAGTGAGACAAAGCTGAAGGGGGTAGGAGAGTTTCAGTGGGGAGAAATAAATGGGATTAGATCAGGGGTTTCAAATAGAGTTAGAGCTAAAGAAGGAGTGGCAATAATGTTGAATAATCAGTTATGGCAGGTAAAGAAGGAATATAAATGTATAAATTCAAGGATTATGTGGAGTAAAATAAAGGTTGGATGTGAAAAGTGGGTTATAGTAAGTGTTTATGCACCTGGAGAAGAGAGAAGTGTAGAGGAGAGAGAGAAATTTTGGGAAATGTTGAGTGAGTGTGTGGGGAGTTTTGAACCAAGTGAGAGTAATTGTAGTTGGGGATCTTAATGCTAAAGTGGGTAAAAATGTTGTGGATGGAGTAGTAGGTAAATTTGGGGTGCCAGGGGTAAATGTAAATGGGGAACCATTAATTGAGCTATGTCTAGAAAGAGGTTTGGTAATAAGTAATACATATTTTATGAAAAAGAGGATAAATAAATATACAAGGTATGATATAGCACGTAAGGAAAGTAGTTTGTTGGATTATGTATTGGTGGATAAAAGGTTGATGAGTAGGCTTCAGGATGTACATGTTTATAGAGGGGCAACGGATATATCAGATCATTATTTGGTTGTAGCTACAGTTAGAGTAAAAGGTAGATGGGACAAAAGAAAATGGCAACAGCAAGTAAGAGAGAGGTAAAAGTGTATAAACTAAGGAAGGAGGAAGTTAGGGTGAGATATAAGCAACTATTGGCAGAAAGGTGGGCTAGTGCAAGTAGGAGTAGTGGGGGGGTTGAAGAGAGTTGGGATAGTTTTAAAAATGGAGTATTAGAATGTGGGGCAGAAGTTTGTGGCTATAGGAGGGTGGGTGCAGGAGGAAAGAGGAGTGAGTGGTGGAATGAAGAAGTAAAGGGTGTGATAAAAGAGAAAAGGTAGCTTATGAGAGGTTTTTACAAAACAGAAGTGTTAATAGAAGAGCAGAGTATGTGGAGAGTAAAAGAAAGGTGAAGAGAGTGGTGAGAGAGTGCAAAAGAAGAGCGGATAAAAGAATGGGAGAGGCTCTGTCAAGAAATTTTGCTGAAAACAAGAAAATTTTTGGAGTGAGATAAACAAGGTAAGAAAGCCTAGGGAACGAATGGATTTGTCAGTTAAAAACAGAGTAGGGAGTTAGTAGATGGGGAGCTGGAGGTATTGGGTAGATGGCGGGAATATTTTGAGGAACTTTTAAATGTCGATGAAAAAAGGAGGCGGAAATTTCATGTACTGGCCAGGAGGTACAACATCGTTTAGGAGTGAAGAAGAGCACGATGTGAGTGTGGGGGAGGTGCGTGAGGCATTACGTAGAATGAAAGAGGGTAAAGCAGCTGGAATTGACGGAATCATGACAGAAATGTTAAAAGCAGGGGGGGATATAGTGCTGGAGTGGTTGGTATTTTTGTTTAATAAATGTATGAAAGAGGGGAAGGTACCTAAGGATTGGCAGAGAGCATGTATAGTTCCTTTATATAAAGGGAAGGGGGATAAAAGAGAGTGTAAAAATTATAGGGGAATAAGTTTACTGAGTATACCAGGTAAAGTGTATGGCAGGGTTATTATTGAAAGAATTAGAGGTAAGACAGAGAGTAGGATTGCAGATGAGCAAGGAGGCTTTAGAGTGGGTAGGGATGTGTAGATCAAGTGTTTACAGTGAAGCATATATGTGAACAGTATTTAGATAAAGGTAGAAGTTTTTATTGCATTTATGGATTTAGAAAAGGCATATGATAGAGTGGATAGGGGAGCAATGTGGCAAATGTTGCAAGTGTATGGAATAGGTAGTAAGTTACTGAAGGCTGTAAAGAGTTTTTATGAGGATAGTGAGGCTCAGGTTAGGGTGTGTAGGAGAGAGGGAGATTACTTCCGGTAAAAGTAGGTCTTAGACAGGGATGTGTAATGTCACCATGGTTGTTTAATATATTTATAGATGGGGTTGTAAAAGAAGTGAATGCTAGGGTGTTGGGGAGATGGGTGGGATTAAATTATGGAGAATTAAATGCAAATGGGAGTTGACACAGTTACTTTTTGCTGATGATACTGTGCTTATGGGAGATTCTAAAGAAAAGTTGCAAAGGTTAGTGGACGAGTTTGGGAGAGTGTGTAAAGGTAGAAAGTTGAAAGTGAACATAGATAAGAGTAAGGTGATGAGGGTATCAAACGATTTAAATAAAGAAAAATTGGATATCACATTGGAGAGAGGGATTATGGAAGAAGTAAATGTTTTCAGATATTTGGGAGTTGATGTGTCAGCGGATGGGTTTATGAAGGATGAGGTTAACCATAGAATTGATGAAGGAAAAAGGTGAGTGGTGCATTGAGGTATCTGTGGAGACAAAAACGTTATCCATGGAGGCAAAGAAGGGAATGTACGAAAGTATAGTGGTACCAACACTCTTATATGGGTGTGAAGCATGGGTTGCAAATGCTGCAGCGAGGAGGAGGCTGGAGGCAGTGGAGATGTCCTGTCTGAGGGCAATGTTGGTGTAACTATTATGCAGAAAATTCGGAATGTGGAAATTAGGAGAAGGTGTGGAGTTACTAAAAGTATTTGTCAGAGGGCTGAAGAGGGGTTGTTGAGGTGGTTTGGTCATTTAGAGAGAATGGATCAAAGTAGAATGACTTGGAGAGCGTATAAATCTGTAGGGAAGGAAGGCGGGGTAGGGGTCGTCCTAGAAAGGTTGGAGGGAAGGGGTAAAGGGGTTTTGTGGGCGAGGGGCTTGGACTTCCAGCAAGCATGTGTGAGCGTGTTAGATAGGAGTGAATGGAGACGAATGGTTTTTGGGACATGACGATCTGTTGGAGTGTGAGCAGGGTAACATTGTGTGAAGGGATTCAGGGAAACCAGTTAATTGATTTAGTTGGACTTGAGTCCTGGAAATGGGAAGTACAATGCCTGCACTTTAAAGGAGGGGTCTGAGATAGTGACAGCTGGGAGGGACTATTCTCAGCTGTCGTATCTGAGCTCCTCTGCAAAGACAGTGATTATGTATGAGTGTGGTGAAAGTGTTGAATGATGATGAGTATTTTCTTTTTGGGATTTTCTTTCTTTTGGGTCACCCTGCCTCGGTGGGAGACGGCCGACTTGTTGAAATATATATATATATATATATATATATATATATATATATATATATATTTTATATATATATATATATATATATATATATATATATATATATATGTATATATAGATCGTCATAAATATAACTGATATAAAGGCCTGAAGTTTAAGTTGCATTTTTATTATGCAGTTCCTTCTCTAGCAACGTAAAAATAGTCTTTCTTGCCACACCAAAGTAATTAAACAAAATTACTCCCCAAGCTGAGAATTATGAGATGTGGAGAAAGATTTAAACCAATGAAAATGTTCCCATTGTTTGATGGAAGAAAAATTTTGGACTAGTACTGCTACACTCATCACTGCCAATATTATATTACATGTAATATTTTGCCCTGGATAATCCATGGTCAACCGGTCCTGCTGGAAGAGTAAATGAAGTAATATGAGGCTTCTAATTACCTCGGCAGTGTAACTAGTCTATCCTTACATTGCGTTTACTTAATTTCTGTATTTGCAAAGTATTTGTCCTACTGGTTCTTGAAGGACAGAACTGTATGTGTCACAACTTCACAAATCATCTGTTTTCGTGTTATATAACTCTACAAAACAATCTTGGAAACATTTGTTTGCATCTCTTTACGTTTCATACATTCGTAATCGTAGTTGAGTAAATCTGCACTTCAAATAGCTTATCCTGGTTAGTGCATTAAATTACTTACCGACTTAAAAGACTGAATACGACTTCAGTGTGCGTCTCCTAGAGAGAATATAATTAATTATTTTATTATTTTATTTGCCTTTTTAATGAAGATAAGAGATTTGTTGCCTTTATACCTCTTTCCCTCTACCCTCTAGTTAATCTTTCGTGTTTTTTCTAATTTCTTAACCAAAATTAGAATATAAAGTAAATGAAAAACCGCAGTAAATGTCTATTGCATTAACAATTTACTCACTAACTTGATGCAGTTTTCTCTGAGAACTTGTCGCAGTCGACGACGCTTTTTTATTTATGTATCAGGGTACTGCCTGTCTTTATCAGGGTACTGCCGTCTTTATCAGAGTACTGCTTGTCTTTATCAGAGTACTGCTTGTCTTTATCAGGGTACTGCTTGTCTTATCAGAGTACTGCCTGTCTTTATCAGGGTACTGCTTGTCTTTATCAGGTATCTCCTGTCTTTATCAGAGTACTGCCTGTCTTTATCAGAGTACTGCTTGTCTTTATCAGAGTACTGCTTGTCTTTATCAGAGTACTGCCTGTCTTTATCAGGGTACTGCCTGTCTTTATCAGGGTACTGCCTGTCTTTATCAGGGTACTGCCTGTCTTTATCAGGTACTGCCTGTCTTTATCAGGGTACTGCCTGTCTTTATCAGGGTACTGCCTGTCTTTATCAGGGTACTGCCTGTCTTTATCAGGGTACTGCCTGTCTTTATCAGGGTACTGCCTGTCTTTATCAGAGTACTGCCTGTCTTTATCAGGGTACTGCCTGTCTTTATCAGGGTACTGCCTGTCTTTATATAAGAGTACTGCCTGTCTTTATCAGAGTACTGCCTGTCTTTATCAGAGTACTGCATGTACTCTGATGGAGGTATGCGTTCTGCCGCTAATGGATTATTTTTAAATATTACAAGACAAACTAAACACCAGATGAAGGGCTACGAACATACCTCTGCTCTAGTAACTACAAATAGGTAGCTCAGACCAGCAACATACAATAAAATGTGTCATATGACCAGCAGGTCAACCATATAAATTTTGATGGTTCCATTATGTTCAATGAAACTGAAACACTGGGAATTTTGCCATTTTCATTTTGTAATTTGGTTTGGTAATTGAATGTACAGCAGTTGTGTTTTGGCATAATGTGGGCTGTTGTTTAGCATTTAAATAGTTTAAGTATATTTTTAGTGTAAAATTGTTTAAACTTTTATTTTTGTATGAGCGTGACTGATAAATAATATAGCAAAGAGATGAGATGCAAGTGTTGTATTTCCAGATGTACTAAATAGAAACAATGAAAATAAATGTGATGTGTATGGAGGTAGAAAGGATATGGGTAGAGGGAATATAGAAAGAGATGATGAAGGGAACTGGAGGGTCTATCGTTAATATTAGTATGCATATGTGAGCCAAATGTTCTATTATCATCCTTATTTAATCTTCTGCTCACAGACTCTTATTTTTAACCTTACGCATATGAAATTCTAAATTTGATACTTAGTTACCTAGAAGACTGAAAATGTACTTTATTAACCTGCTTACTATGCCAGACTTCGTCACATCCTACCAAAGTGGATGTAAACGCCCTTTGGAAAGTTTGACGGCCTAACTTTGGCGCTAATTTGCATATGAGAATCAAAGGGGTTTGTTAATACACTTTGTTGATTAATGTGCTTGTGAAATCGCCTTTGTGGAGGATATGTAGATAAGTTTTGATAAGCTCGTGTAGTTTCCAGCAAAGAACTCTTATGACGCTATGTTTTTTAATTAGCATTTACCATCCCTATTCTGTTTAAAAAAAAAAACTTAATTATGTGTACAAAGAGATGACCAGAATTTAATACTCATGTTCAAACAATTATAATTTTTCTCTGTATTTTTCAGAGTATATATATTAACCTTTTAAATTTTGGAAGCAAATTACACCTAAGCGGATCATTACTACTTACTTCAACAAACATGATTTACATAGTAGTGACCGGGGTAACAAGCCGATACGTGGAAATTTCAGTGGCACTTTTATCCGGGAAAACTTTTATTATAAACTTTCACCCACAGTGGGATTTTTATCAAGTAGTCAGTAAAGTCCCACTGTGGATGATATCTCGCATAATAAAGGTTTTTCCCAGTTAAAATTTTTTAAAATTATCCCTTGTATTTCCAACAAGTGTGAATAAAGGTTAAGCTTAGGACTGAGCTTTATCAAATCTTAGATTAAAATAAAGTATAGCATTACGTTACTGCCGTTATGTCAACATGTTTTTACCAAATAATAAACGCGGCTGCGCATAACCATTGCGAAATGTTGCCTTGGCTCTGATTGTATACATGTTAGGCCTTTACGTGACCCCCTTGACAATGATTTGGAATAAATAATTAAGGTTTCTTGAAGATTAGAAGATACGTAGATTTTGGCTTTCATGATTTTAGTTGTGAATAGGTCTTAGAGCGTAGCATAATTTTCTGTACGAAGAGTGGAAGGTGGAGGAGACGATGATGGGGAAAATGAGGAAGAGAGAAAAAAAAGGGAGGAATGAGACACACACCACACACACACACACAATATTCTCACTTATCAAGCACATCATTAGTGGAACAATTACCTGGTTTCTGGTAGCAGGTGCGTAACAAAGCCTGAGTTAACGAGAGAAGTTTGCAGGCGAGGCAGGTAACTGGCAGTGGAGGAGGTGTTGAGAGGTACAGCCACCCTCCAGACTGCACACACCTGCTCAAAGATATTGTATGTGTGTACTCACCTAGCTTGGTTGCAGGGGACGATTCACAGCTCCTGGCCTCGCTCTTCACTGACCACAACTAGGTCACTCTGCTCCAGGAGCTTTATCATATCTCTTCTTAAGCTATGTATGGATCCTGCCCCCACTACATCACTTCTCAGACTATTCCACTTCCTGACAACTCTGTGACTGAAGAAATACTTCCTAACACCCCTGTGATTCATCTGAGTCTTCAACTTCCGACGTGACCCCTTGTTGTGTCCCATCTCTGGAAAATCCTGTCTCTATCCACCTTGTGCGCTTCTATTTGATTATAATAATCTATCCACCTTGTCGATTCTCAGTTTTTTTATTTATCATATCCCCCTATCTCTCCTGTGTGTGTGTGTGTGTGTGTGTGTGTGTTTGTGTGTGTGTGTTTATGTGTGTGTTGTTGTGTGTGTGTGTGGGGTGGGGGGTGTGTGTGTGCTGCGGGTGTGTGTGTGTGTGTGTGTGTGCCAACAATTGTATTCCTGGAGCCCCTAAATGCAGCTCGTAAGCGACTAGTTATTGTATTTTTCTTGTGAACTCTGCTGCTTGGGTCACTATGTTTGTACATTCACTTAATAGTTATTACCTAGTTTTATCTGCAGGGTGAAGCTGTTGTTGTTTAGTTGTGGCTTTGGGTTAAACCTTTAGGGTCAATCCTAACTTCTCATGAATCAGTATATTTAGTTTTCCTCTGCTCATCAATTAGAAATGCATTCCTTTTTTCAGCATATTCACTTAACGATTTCTTTTTTTTTATTCCTTTGGCAAATTTAAACAGACATTTTTCAGTTGTCTCCTCGTTCTGTTTCCTCGTTTATATAAACTTTGTCTATTTTTCTGAGCATCTTATAAAATAAAACCAATATATTAACTATGTAATCAAGACAATGATGTAAGCTCAGCTGATTTAGAATTATATAGCGTTGTCTTAAAAGCAATCTTATAACCCATCTTAGTTTTGTGCATAACATTTGCGTGTTATAGCGTTGCAGCTCAAAGTTCCTTCAACTGGTCATTCCTGTTATTGACGCCCCAATCAAAAACTCGATTCAGCAAGTCTTCCCG
>WNWK01032603.1:0-21777 GCA_009830355.1 Cherax destructor
GTGGTACCACATACATGATGGGTATGTGGTACTACCACATACATCATGGGTATGTGGTACTACCACATACATCATGGGTATGTGGTACTACCACATACATCATGGGTATGTGGTACTACCACTACATCATGGGTATGTGTATCTACCACATACATGGATGGGTCTACTAATATGGTGGTACTACCACATACATCATGGGTATGTGGTACTACCACATACATCATGGGTATGTGGTACTACCACATACATCATGGGTATGTGGTACTACCACATACATCATGGGTATGTGGTACTACCACATACATCATGGTTTTGTTTATAATAAACATTTTCAACTGCTATAAACACAGCTGTTACAATAATTATAATTCAATAATAACATTAGTCAGACAATTATTATGTTATACAGTAGTTATAAGTTATAATAATTGAACTTGGTATTATTCTTCAGTAATATATGAACTTGTAAATTATTAATAAAGTTTTATAAGTTATTAATAATAATATATTTAATGTTAACACTTGGCTTTCATGTCTTTCGTAATTTTTTATTTTCGGTGTAAAATGTTGTGTTGATGAGCTCTTGATTCAAGTTACTGGAGCAAGTCTGCATTAAATATTATTACTGTTATTGTCCAGGTAATATATTACACTTAACAAGGGTTTAACTTAACAATAATAATTATTATTTTAATTATGAAAGACATAAATCGGGTTTTTCCTTAATATTTTTATAGCGGTGAAGTTGGCGAGTCGTGTGTCTCCACTTGTCTCTCCCACTTATTACTTGTCTCTCCCACTTATTACTTGTCTCTCCCACTTGTTACTTATTGTCCAGGTAATATATTACACTTAACAAGGGTTTAACTTAACAATTATAATTATTATAATTATGAAAGACATAAATCGGGTTTTTCCTGAATATTTTTTATAGCGGTGAAGTTGGTGAGTCGTGTGTCTCCCACTTGTCTCTCCACTTATTCTTGTCTCTCCCTTATTACTTGTCTCTCCACTTTCTTGTCTCTCCCACTTATTACTTGTCTCCCACTATTACTTGTCTCTCCACTTTTCCACTTGCTTGTCTCTCCACTTATTACTTGTCTCCCACTTTAATTTACTTGTCTCTCCACTTACTTGTCTCCACTTGTTCCCGTTGCTTCTCTCCACTTGTTACCACTTGTCTTGTCTCTCCACTATTGCCATTTTCTTGTCTCTCCACTTATTACTTGTCTCTCCATTACGTTACTGTCTCTCCATTGTATTACTTGTCTCTCCACTTATTCTTGTCTCTCTCACTTTTCCACTTGTTACTTGTCTCTCCACTATTCTTGTCTCTCCCCCTTATTACTTGTCTCTCCACTTTTGTCTCTCCTGTCTCTCCACTTTGTCTCCTTCTTGTCTCTCCACTTATGTTCCACTTCTGTCTCCACTTCTTGCTCTCACTTATTACTTGTTCTTCTCCACTTATGTGACCACTTGTTCTTGTCTCTCCCGCTTATGTCCTCCTTCTTGTCTCTCCACTTATTACTTGTCTCTCCATTATTACTTGTCTCTCCACTTATTCTTGTCTCTCCACTTACTTGCTCCACTTACATCTTGTCTCTCCCACTTGTTCTTGTCTCTCCACTTATTACTTGTCTCTCCACTTATTCTGACTTGCTTCCTTTACGTCTCCATTTTGCATTGTCTCTCATATTACCACTTGTTACTTGTCTCCCATTATTGCTTGTCTCTCCACTTTACTTGTCTCCCACTTAGTCTCCATTGTCTTGTCTCTCCACTTTGCTTGTCTCTCCACTTATACTTGTCTCTCCACTTATGTCTCATTGTTCTTGTCTCCCTACTTACCATTACTTGTCTCTCCCACTTTACTTGTTCTCCATTATTCACTTGTCCGTCTCCATTGCATTGCTTGTCTCCACTTGTTACTGCTCTCCATTTACTTGTCTCTCCATATTTGTTTCCACTTATTACCTTGCTTACTTGTCTCTCCCACTATTACTTGTCTCCTGTTACTTGTCTCTCCACTTATGTCCATGTTACTTGCTTCATTTTCTGCTCTCCATATACCACTTGTTCTTGTCTCTCCATTGTTATGTCTCTCCTATGTACTTCACTTGTTGCATTGTCTCTCCATCTTGCTATCATTGTCTTGTCTCACTTGTTCATTGCTCTCACTTGTCACTTGTTACTTGTCTTCCACTTGTGACTGTCTCTCACTTGATGATCTTCTACTTGTTCATTGTCTCTTGTCTCACTATTACTTGTCTCTCTCACTCTGTTGACTTGTCTACTTGTAGTTGTCTCTCCCATTTGTCACTTGTTACTGTCTCTCATTATTACCATTTGCTTGTCTCCCTGTTGCTGTCTCCACTTGTTGTGTCTCTCATAGTTACACATTGTTACTTGTCTTCCACTTGATACTTGTCTTCAGTTGTTGATCTTGTCTGACATTGTTGATCAGTTGTCCATGATTCCAGTTGTTTCAGTTGTCTCGTCTCTTTACATCATTGTTACGTTGTCTATCAGTTGTACTTGTCTTGCACGTTGATCAGTTGTCTGACATTTTGATCAGTTGTCTGACGTTGCTGATCAGTTGTCTGACGTTGTATCAGTTGTCTGCAGTTGTTGATCGTTGTCTGACGTGTTGATCAGTTGTCTGACAGTTGTTGATCAGTTGTCTGACAGTTGCTTGATCAGTTGTCTGACAGTTGTTGATCAGTTGTCTGACAGTTGTGATCAGTTGTCTGACAGTTGTTGATCAGTTGTCTGACAGTTCTGATCAGTTGCCTGACAGTTGTTGATCAGTTGTCTGACAGTTGTTGATCAGTTGTCTGACAGTTGTTGATCAGTTGTCTGACAGTTGTTGATCAGTTGTCTGACAGTTGTTGATCAGTTGTCTGACAGTTGCTGATCAGTTGTCTGACAGTTGCTGATCAGTTGTCTGACAGTTGCTGATCAGTTGTCTGACAGTTGCTGATCAGTTGTCTGACAGTTGTTGATCAGTTGTCTGACAGTTGTTGATCAGTTGTCTGACAGTTGTTGATCAGTTGTCTGACAGTTGTTGATCAGTTGTCTGACAGTTGTTGATCAGTTTTCTGACAGTTGATCAGTTGTCTGACAGTTGTTGATCAGTTGTCTGACAGTTGCTGATCAGTTGTCTGACAGTTCGATCAGTTGTCTGACTGAGTTGCTGATCAGTTGTCTGACAGTTGTGATCAGTTGTCTGACGGTTGTTGATCAGTTGTCTGACGTTTAGCAGTTGTCTACAGTTGATCAGTTGTCTGACAGGTTGATCAGTTGGCTGACGTAGTTGATCAGTTGCCTGACAGTTGTTGATCAGTTGTCTCACAGTTGATCAGTTGTCTGACAGTTGATCAGTTGTCTGACAGTTGATCAGTTGTCTGACAGTTGATCAGTTGTCTGACAGTTGTTAATCAGTTGTCTGACAGTTGTTAATCAGTTGTCTGACAGTTGTTAATCAGTTGTCAGGTTGATCAGTTGTCTGACAGTTGATCAGTTGTCTGACAGTTGCTGATCAGTTGTCTGACAGTTGCTGATCAGTTGTCTGACAGTTGCTGATCAGTTGTCTGACAGTTGCTGATCAGTTGTCTGACAGTTGCTGATCAGTTGTCTGACAGTTGTTGATCAGTTGTCTGACAGTTGCTGATCAGTTGTCTGACAGTTGTTGATCAGTTGTCTTCTAGATGTGTTACCTAACAGTTGTGTTTTATCTGTCAGTTTTGTCTTCTAGGTGTGTTGTCTTACAGTTCTGTTGGCTGACATTTGCTGTCTTCCAGTTGTTGTGTTGTATGACAGGTGTTTTATGTGTCAGTTGTGTTGTTTGACAGTCGTTGTGTTGTTTGACATGTGTTGTCTGACATTTGTGTTTGACAGTTGTGTTGTCTGACAGTTGTTTATATTTTCTGACAGTTGTTTATATTTTCTGACAGTTGTTTATATTTTCTGACAGTTGTTTATATTTTCTGACAGTTGTTTATATTTTCTGACAGTTGTTTATATTTTCTGACAGTTGTTTACAGTAACATCTCTGATCACAATGAGTGTGTACCGTCATCATACCAGACTTGGTAAAGCTCTGGAAGAGAGTCTTATGGAGATGTTGAGGTCAGTCTTGTGCCTGTTACTACACTTGTAGTACCTGTTATCTCACTTGTAGTACCTGTTACCTCACTTGTAGTACCTGTTATCCTCACTTGTAGTACCTGTTACCTCACTTGTAGTACCTGTTACCTCACTTGTAGTACCTGTTACCTCACTTGTAGTACCTGTTACCTCACTTGTAGTACCTGTTACCTCACTTGTAGTACCTGTTACCTCACTTGTAGTACCTGTTACCTCACTTGTAGTACCTGTTACCTCACTTGTAGTACCTGTTACCTCACTTGTAGTACCTGTTACCTCACTTGTAGTACCTGTTACCTCACTTGTAGTACCTGTTACCTCACTTGTAGTACCTGTTACCTCACTTGTAGTACCTGTTACCTCACTTGTAGTACCTGTTACCTCACTTGTAGTACCTGTTATCTCACTTGTAGTACCTGTTACTACACTTGTAGTACCTGTTACCTCACTTGTAGTACCTGTTACCTCACTTGTAGTACCTGTTACCTCACTTGTAGTACCTGTTACCTCACTTGTAGTACCTGTTACCTCACTTGTAGTACCTGTTACCTCACTTGTAGTACCTGTTACCTCACTTGTAGTACCTGTTACCTCACTTGTAGTACCTGTTACCTCACTTGTAGTACCTGTTACCTCACTTGTAGTACCTGTTACATCACTTGTAGTACCTGTTACCTCACTTGTAGTACCTGTTACCTCACTTGTAGTACCTGTTACCTCACTTGTAGTACCTGTTACCTCACTTGTAGTACCTGTTACCTCACTTGTAGTACCTGTTACCTCACTTGTAGTACCTGTTACCTCACTTGTAGTACCTGTTACCTCACTTGTAGTACCTGTTACCTCACTTGTAGTACAGGTCGGACATCACTAATCCGGCAATCAGTTATCTGGTTCCATCAGTAATCCGGCACTAATTTTGGCTAGCATAATTTCAAATTTCATCATTATACTGAGTCAAATTTCATCATTATACTGAGTCAAATTTCATCATTATACTGACTCAAATTTCATCCTTATACTGAGTCAAATTTCATCATTATACTGACTCAGAACTTGTGCAGATGGTTGTAAATCCACAGCAGCAAGCCAGTGGAGGAGAAAGCAGTGATGAAAATGAGGAAGATGTAGCAGAAAGAGTCTCTTCAAATTCAAATTTTTATTTCCTTGCAAGTTTACATTGAGATTATATATAATTACAATAATGAGTTGCAGTGCAAAGAGAGCCATTATCATGCCATGGCATTATGGGCAGACTAAATTTAATGGCTTACAGATTACTTAATACTACTAGAGAAATTGGTCATAGTTTGTTTGATTGTACATCTGTTTTTAATTATAGCAGTTAGTTTGATATCTTTATTATGCACCCCATACCCATCCTGTGGGCGGTAGTCAAAAGATTACAGAGGTACATAATGGGTCCAGGGACTAGACCTCAAAGTTTGATAGCTGAGCAAGTTACAAAGGTAATGAACTCAGATGGTCACAATCATGACAAGTTACAAAGGTATTTGCAGATTACAGAGGTATATATAGGGTCCAGAGACTGAGCCACAAAGTTTTGATAGCTGAACAAGGTACAATGGTAATGAATTCACTAGTTAGAAGGTAATGAATCATGTAAGTAAATTTACTTACATCTGTACATGGTTGCAATCATGAACAAATTATAAAGCAATGAGCAATCTATTAGTCTACACCCAGCCACAACTGTAATGAGTTATTAGTGCAAATTTTAATTGTTGGGTCACACACACACACACATACATATACACATACATATACACACACACACACGTACACACACATATACACACACATACATGTATATACATACACACATACACACACATATATACATACACACACACACACACACACACACACACACACACACACGTGTCAATGCTTTATTTACAGGGAGCAAAGTCAGGGTATTTTTCCAGAATGGTCTGTAATATACCACTGTGGATAAAATACTTTGACATATCTTGAACATTTCTGAGTGAGTTGTCTCTGAATTCATTAACCCTCCACCCTCAAGCGTTCCCAGTAATTGAGGTGGTTTATCGCAGTTATGCGTGACATGAAGGTTCTCTGCACATTTTCAAGGTCAGCAATTTCACCCGCCTTGAAAGGTGCAGTTAGTGTGCAGCAATATTCCAGCCTAGATAGAACAAGCGATCTGTAAAGTGTCAACATGGGCTTGGCATCCCTGGTTTTAAAGGTTCTCATTATCTATCCTGTCATTTTTCGAGCAGATGCAATTGCTACTTTGTTATGGTCCTTGAAGGTGAGATCCTCTGACATGATCACTCCCAGGTCTTTGACATTAGTTTTTCGCTCTATTGTGTGGTTGGAATTAGTTTTGTACTCCGATGAGATTTTAATTTCTTCACGTTTTCCGTATCTGAGTAATTTAAATTTCTCATCATTGAACTTCATATTGTTTTCTGCAGCCCATTTAAATATTTGGTTTATGTCTGCTTGGAGTCTTGCAGTGTCTTCAACGGTGGACACTGTCATACAGATTCGGGTGTTATCTGCAAAGGAAGACACAGCACTGTGGCTTATATCCCTGTCAATGTCTGATATGAGGATGAGGAATAGGATGGGAGCAAGTACTGTGTATTTAGTTTAGGGTGTGTAGGTGGTAATATAATAATGATATAATAGTACAAATTGAAATGATCTTATAGGAAAATAACACTGAGCATTTTTGAAAGTAATATTATCGAACATAATAGAAAATATGGAAATTATCTTATAGGAAAATAACAATGAGTATTTTTTGAGTAAGAGTAGTTAAGGGTGAGTAGGTGGTTTTTGAGAAGAGTCTTAAAATGATTTTCAGACAAGGTTATTTTAGTATTTACTGGTAATGAATTCCAGATTCTGGGGCCCTTTATGTGAATTGAATTTTTACATAGGTTGCTATGGATGCAGGGTACATCAAAATGTGATCTGTATCTTGTGTTATGGTCATGGGTCCTATTAAGGTTGGTGAGGAGAATTTTGAGTGGAGGGTTTATATTAGAATGTAGAGTTCTATGTATGTAGTAGGCACAAGAATAAGTGTGAATGTTCTTTATGGTGAGTAGTTTTAGGCTTTTGAATATTGGTGGAGTATGCTGTCTACAGTGGGAATTTGTTATCATTCTGACTGCAGCCTTTTGCTGGGTTATGAGTAGTCTAAGGTGATTTAATGTTGTTGATTCCCATACACAGATTCCATAAGTGAGATAAGGGTAGATGAGCGAGTGGTATAGTGCAAGGAGAGCTGGTTGAGGTACATAGTAGTGTATCTTAGATAATATGCCTACTGTCTTTGAGATTTTCTTGGAAATTTGTTGTATATGTGTTTGTAATTTAAGGCTGCTGTCAATGTGGATTCCTAGGAATTTTCCCTCTGTGAGTCTTGTGATGGGTGAACCATTGAGTGTTATGTTAAGTGGAACATTTGTACCTCTGTTTCCAAACTGTATAAAGTAGGTCTTGTCAGTATTTAGAGTAAGTTTATTGGTCGTCATCCATGTTGATATTTTCTGTAATTCAGCATTAACAGTATTGGTCAGTATGACTGGATTGGGGTGAAAGAAGACATATGTTGTGTCATCTGCAAATAAAATGGGTTTGAGTAGTTGAGATGCATTTGGTAGGTCATTGATGTTGTGAGGAATTGTGGGAGATTGTCTATCTGGGCCACCGCCACTTGCAACAAACAATCTCCCGGGGAGATGACCGACTAGTATAATTTTACTGCAGTCATTCCCTTAAAGTATGTGAGAAACTTTACCCACTCCTGATCGCACCCGAGGGGTACCTTCGATATTCTCACTCACCCCACTACACTCTGGACCAGTATTTATATATTAAAGAGGCTCGCACTAATACGTACGATACAATAAGGTTTGTGGACTGTATAGATGATTACGTGACTGAATACAAGTAGAAAGAAGAGGAGAGAACACACAATTAAGTTAACATGACCATCACTCACCCATTTCTTGACAGTTGTGACAGGACCCATAGACATAAAACCAGACATAAACATCTGTTTGACATTCCCCGTGTCCGACTAAATCTATACAAAAATTCAATGCGCATAAAAGGGCCTAAAATCTGGAACTCCCTGCCTGAAAACTCTAGAACTGCAGACACAACCTCCATTTTCAAAAGCACCGTTAAAAAACATCTTATCTCACTTACGCACCCAACCGGTAGCTAACCATACGAAAACTACTTTATCTTGCACATATCCACAGCAAAATACACTTATTGATATCTGTGATTCTCCTTAATTTGCACATTACTAACCACAGCAAAATACACTTACTGATATCTGTGATTCCCCTTAATTTGCACAGTTCTAACCAAAATTCTAATACAACTATTGCTTCATAATACTTAAGCTAGTCATAAGTTTGCCTAAGACACTCCAATATAGAAACTATATTATGCCAATATATCACCTTTATCATTAATATATAAACTAATTGCTAACTTCTTATACTAATTGTTAAATTCTCAATGTTTAAATTCCAGTACCTAAATTTTGTAAACCTAACCTAACCTAACCATTGCTAACTTCTTATACTAATTGTTAAATTCTCAATGTTTAAATTCCAGTACCTAAATTTTGTAAACCTAACCTAACCTAACCTTATAATCTGTATATTCATTGTGTAGCTATTGAGTAAGACCTATCATAAGACTGCCTGAAAAGCCTAGGCATACCTAGGCATATTATTGGCCATCTTGTAATATCAACTTTAATGTATAACTGTAAGTACCCCCCCCCCTTGTATTACATGAAATAAAGAATTTGAATTTGAATTTGAATTTGAATTGTAGATCGGTGACCTAGCTAAGGTACATCTACTGTTTATAACAATCCTATCAGCCGATAACTGACTGCTACAAAAAGTGAGTACTTAGCTGTAGGTGAGGGAGTCACCTCATTTGTTGGTGTTCTCCCGCGGTCTTGCTCGATAGCGATTATACTCCCGGCAAGCCGATGATGGTGGAGTAGGGGTCTCGATATAGAAGTATTGACTTCTTGACACCTCTACAATTCTTGGGACAGAATCGGGAGGTCAACATGTGGTTGCTAGGAGAATGTTGTTGAGAATCACTACACACATTCTCTCTCGTGACATTAACATCACCAAATCCTCTTTAATTCACACGACGATTTAATATCTCACTAGTTTCCACTCTTTATTGTTCACTTCTTTCAATTTCGACGTTGATGGGTCGAGATGAAAATGATAAACCGGTACCATTCCAATGTATCCAACATGGCGGCGTCCCTATCCCTCGGCGACGCCGGTACATTCACTTCCAATTATTTACAACTCTGCTTCAATATATTCACCATTCCACACTATTCATTGAGCATATTTCAGTCACTCTGTCTGACTTTTTTGGGTTATCCTAGGTTCTCTACACATATACTGCTATGTATGATAATGTATGTAAATGTATTTGTGTATAACTGAATAAACTTACTTACTTACTCTTCTAATACGGAAACCACCCGGAATCAGGGTTTACGACTGTATCCCGTCGTATGGTCGCGTCACTGGAGTTCAAATTAGGCTTACACCGGCGCCACCCATTATTCCTCAATTTATCACCCGATTACAGTAGTTCTTGGACTTAATGTCTCTCAGTATACATTTGAAAGACGATTACGACACTTCCTATTGTGAAGGGAAGTCAACAACCATATTTGGCCAGCGAATTCGCCAAATAACTGGCTCCATACTGAGCCAAAATTCCAGCCTCTTAAGGCGATACCCACGAGACAACTGCCTTCCCTCTGCCCAGCTGGCCTATGGCCTCTCAAGCCCCGCCTATTCGATGGTTCCATCTTCAAACCCACCTAAGCGTTAAGCCACCAACAGCACATTGATGATATCTATTCATATTGGAAAGTTTATCGAATATAACTTTCGGAAAATACCCAATATTTTCCACACTGAGGCCGGGCAGAGTTCGTTGTTAGACGATTCAGATTGCATCGCGTAAAATTTTGTGACTATTTTGCACGTTCAATTTCTTGCTGTTTTTCATTACGAATCCAATGCAAGGATACCTCATTATCAGACCAAATTAGGGTGTAGCTAATGTTTATCTCTGGCAATTTACTCTGTATATAATCAGCTAATTTGACACCCACATAATTGGCTGTTAATTCCAACTGAGGTAAGGTACGTAATTTAATAAGAACATAAGAACATAAGAAAGGAGGAACACTGCAGCAGGCCTGTTGGCCCATACTAGGCAGGTCCTTCACATTCCATCCCACTAACAGAACATTTGTTCAACCTAATTTTCAATGCTACCCAAGAAATAAGCTTTGATCATTTTATTTACTCATGTGCAATTCCCACTCAAATCCAACCTCTCTCACTCATGAATTTGTCCAACCTAAATTTAAAACTACCCAAGGTCCTTGCTTCAATAACCCTACTAGGCAGACTGTTCCACTCATCAACTACCCTATTTCCAAACCAATACTTTCCTATATCCTTTCGAAATCTAAACTTATCCAACTTGAATCCATTATTGCGGGTTCTCTCTTGGAGAGATACCCTCAAGACCTTATTTATATCCCCTTTGTTAATACCCATTTTCCACTTGTATACCTCGATCATGTCTCCCCTCATTCTACGTATTACAAGTGAATGTAATTTAAGGGTCTTCAATCTTTCTTCGTAAGGAAGATTTCTAATGCTATGTATTAATTTAGTCATTCTACGCTGAATGTTTTCTAACGAATTTATGTCCATTCTGTAATATGGAGACCAAAACTGAGCTGCGTAATCTAGGTGAGGGCTTACTAATGATGTATAAAGCTGTAATATAACCTCTAACATAAGAACATAAGAACATAAGAAAGGAGGAACACTGCAGCAGGCCTGTTGGCCCATACTAGGCAGGTCCTTCACAATCCGTCCCACTAACAGAATATTTGCTCAACCCAATTTTCAATGCTACCCAAGAAATAAGCTTTGACAATTCTACCCACTCATGCGCGAGTCCCACTCAAATCCAACCCCTCTCACTCATGAATTTATCCAACCTAAATTTGAAACTACCCAAGGTCCTAGCTTCAATAACCTTACTAGGCAGACTGTTCCACTCATCAACTACCCTATTTCCAAACCAATACTTTCCTATATCCTTTCTAAATCTAAACTTATCTAACTTGAATCCATTATTGCGGGTTCTCTCTTGGAGAGATATCCTCAAGACCTTATTTATATCCCCTTTGTTAATACCCATTTTCCACTTGTATACCTCGATCATGTCTCCCTCATTCTACGTCTTACAAGTGAATGTAATTTTAGGGTCTTCAATCTTTCTTCGTAAGGAAGATTTCTAATGCTATGTATTAATTTAGTCATTCTACGCTGAATGTTTTCTAACGAATTTATGTCCATTCTGTAATATGGAGACCAGAACTGAGCTGCGTAATCTAGGTGAGGCCTTACTAATGATGTATAAAGCTGTAATATAACCTCTGGACTTCTGTTGCTAACACTTCTTGATATAAATCCCAGTAATCTATTTGCCTTATTACGTACGCTTAGGCATTGCTGTCTTGGTTTAAGGTTGCTGCTTACCATCACCCCAAGTCCTTCTCGCAATCTGTATGGCTAAGTTCTACGTTATTTAACTTATAAGTGCTTGGGTTATGGACACTCCCGAGCTTCAGAACCTTGCATTTATCTACATTGAACTGCATCTGCCACTTTTCTGACCACGAATTAAGTTTGTCTAAATCTTCCTGAAGTTCTATGACATCTATGTTTGAATCAATTATCCTACCTATCTTCGTGTCGTCGGCGAATTTGCTCATATCACTAGTAATTCCCTCATCAAGGTCATTGATATATATTATAAATAACAATGGGCCTAAGACTGATCCCTGTGGAACACCACTTGTTACAAGTCCCCATTCGGATTTAACCCCATTTATGCACACTCTCTGCTTCCTATTGGTGAGCCATGACTCGATCCATGACAGCACTTTTCCCCCAATGCCATGAGCTGCCACTTTCTTTAACAGTCTCTGGTGTGGTACTCTATCAAAAGCCTTACTAAAGTCTAAATAAACAATATCGAATTCTTTATCGTGATCAACAGCCTCAAAAGCTTTACTGAAGAAGGTTAATAAATTAGATAGGCAGGAACGGCCCCTCGTGAATCCATGCTGGGTATCATTAATCAAATTATGGTTATCTAGATGGCTTCTAATAATATCAGCTATAATTGACTCTAGTAATTTGCCTACAATTGAGGTCAGGCTTATTGGGCGGTAGTTTGACGGTAGTGACTTGTCCCCTGCTTTAAAAATAGGAATTACATTAGCCATCTTCCACATATCAGACACTACGCCTTATTATGTATGCTTAGGCATTGCTGTCTTGGTTTAAGGTTGCTGCTTACCATCACCCCCAAGTCCTTCTCGCAATCTGTATGGCTAAGTTCTACGTTATTTAACTTATAAGTGCTTGGGTTATGGACACTCCCGAGCTTCAGAACCTTGCATTTATCTACATTGAACTGCATCTGCCACTTTTCTGACCACGAATTAAGTTTGTCTAAATCTTCCTGAAGTTCTATGACATCAATGTTTGAATCAATTATCCTACCTATCTTCGTGTCGTCGGCGAATTTGCTCATATCACTAGTAATTCCCTCGTCAAGGTCATTGATATATATTATAAATAACAACGGGCCTACGACTGATCCCTGTGGAACACCACTTGTTACAAGTCCCCATTCGGATTTAACCCCATTTATGCACACTCTGTGCTTCCTATTGGTGAGCCATGACTCGATCCATGACAACACTTTTCCCCCAATGCCATGAGCTGCCACTTTCTTTAACAGTCTCTTGTGCGGCACTCTATCAAAAGCCTTACTAAAGTCTAAATAAACAATATCGAATTCTTTATCATGATCAACAGCCTCAAAAGCTTTACTGAAGAAGGTTAATAAATTAGATAGCCACTTTAGCTTTAGACATGACAAGAGAAATATCTTTATCACATTGAAGATAAGCGACTGCTCTATACGCTAATTTAGAAGCATCGCAAAAAATGTGGAGTATATTTTTCACTCCAGGGCGTGTTACACACCGTGGGAACTCCAACATTGGAATTTTCTTGTAATCACCAATTAATTCTTCCCACCTGCTAACGAATTCCTCAGGTAGGATTTCATCCCAAGCACTCTTCTGCTTCCATGCCTCTTGTACCAATAATTTCCCTCGGATTGTAAGAGGCACCACTAAGCCTAGTGGATCGAAACATTTTGAAACTTCCGCAAGTAGGACCCTCTTCGTTAATTTCTTGGGCATACTATAATTATTAGGCTTTAACGATAGCAAGTCTCTCTCAGTATCCCAAGTCAGTCCCAGTACAGTGGTCCCTCGGTTTTCGCCGAAAATTCGTTCCAGAATGCTGCTCACGTTCCATTACCGAACGAATTTACTTCCTTAAGAAATAATGTCACGTAGGTTAGTCTACAGTCTCTCCTCACTTAACGACGGAGATAGGAACCCAAAACACCATCGGTAAGCGAATTCGTCGCTAAACGAGGAGTATACTATGTATACCAATCTCTTTTTAAAGCTACCCAAGGTCCTATCAAAACCTAAAACCTTGAGTAGTTTCAAATTTAGGTTGGATAAATACATGAGTGAGAAGGGTTGGATTTGAGTGGGACTTGCATGTGAGTAAATAAAATTATAAAAGCTTATTGCTTGGGTATCATTTATTCTGTTAGTGTGTTGGATTTGTGAAGGACCTGTCAAGTATGGGCCAACAGGCCTACTGCAGTGTTCCTCCTTTCTTATGGGCCTGTTGGTTCATACTAGGCATGTCCTTCACAATTTATCCCACTAGCAGAATATTTGCCCACCCCAATTTTCAATGCTACCCAAGCAATAAGCTTTGATAATTAAGAACATAAGAAAGGAGGACCACTGCAGCAGGCCTACTGGCCCACACTTGGCAGGTCCATGTCAAAACCAACCCACCAACAAAAATATTTGTCCAACCCACCCCCATCCAAGCAACAAGCCCCGACAACCCCCTCTCCCACAATTGTGCAAGTCCCGTTCAAATCCAACCCCTCTCACTCACAAGAACACAGAAATAAGGAACACTGCAGCAAGCCAACTGGTCCACACTAGGATTTGAGTGGGACTTGTACGTGAGTAAATAGAATTATCAAAGCTTATTACTTGGGTAGCGTTTATTCTGTTAGTGGGTTGGATTTGTGAAGGACCTGCCTAGTATGGGCCAACAGGCCTACTGCAGTGTTCCTCCTTTCTTATAAGAACATAAGAAAGGAGGAACACTGCAGTAGGCCTGTTTGCCCATACTAGGCAGGTCCTTCACAATCCATCCCACTAGCAGAATATTTGCCCACCCCAATTTTCAATGCTACCCAAGCAATAAGCCTTGATAATTCTAAGAACATAAGAAAGGAGGAACACTGCAGCAGGCCTGTTGGCTCATACTAGGCAGGTCCTTCACAATCCGTCCCACTAACAGAATATTTGCTCAACCCAATTTTCAATGCTACCCAAGAAATAAGCTTTGATAATTCTATTTACTCATGTGCGAGTCCCACTCAAATCCAACCCCTCTCACTCATGAATTTAGCCAACCTAAATTTGAAACTACTTAAGGTCCTAGCTTCAATAACTCTACTAGGCAGACTGTTCCACTCATCAACTACCCTATTTCCAAACCAATACTTCCTATATCCTTTCTAAATCTAAACTTATCTAACTTGAATCCATTATTGTGGGTTCTCTCTTGGAGAGATACCCTGAAGACCTTATTTATATCCCCTTTGTTAATACCCATTTTCCACTTGTATACCTCGATCATGTCTCCCCTCATTCTACGTCTTACAAGTGAATGTAATTTAAGGGTCTTCAATCTTTCTTCGTAAGGAAGATTTCCAATGCTATGTATTAATTTAGTCATTCTACGCTGAATGTTTTCTAACGAATTTATGTCCATTCTGTAATATGGAGACCAGAACTGAGCTGTGTAATCTATGTGAGGCCTTACTAATGACGAAAAGGATCTGGGGGTTATGGTAAGCAGCAACCTCAAACCAAGTCAGCAATGCCTAAGCGTAAGAAATAAAGCAAATAGATTACTGGGATTTATATCAAGAAGTGTAAGCAACAGAAGTCCAGCGGTTATATTACAGCTTTATACATCATTAGTAAGGCCTCACCTAGATTATGCAGCTCAGTTCTGGTCTCCATTTTACAGTTAGTTTGATATCTTTATTATGCACCCCATACCCATCCGGTGGGCGGTAGTCAAAAGATTACAGAGGTACATAATGGGTCCAGGGACTGGACCTCAAAGTTTGATGGCTGAGCAAGTTACAAAGGTAATGAACTCAGATGGTCACAATCATGACAAGTTACAAAGGTATTTGCAGATTACAGAGGTATATATAGGGTCCAGAGACTGGGCCCCAAAGTTTTGATAGCTGAACAAGGTACAATGGTAATTAATTCACTAGTTACAAGGTAATGAATCATGTAAGTAAATTTACTTACGTCTGTACATGGTTGCACTCATGAACAAATTATAAAGCAATGAGCAATCTATTAGTCTACACCCAGCCACAACTGTAATGAGTTATTGGTGCAAATTTTAATTGTTGGGTCACACACACACACATATACATATACACATACACACGCATACATGTATATACATACACACATACACATACACACATGTACATACACACACACACACACACAACACGTGTCAATGCTTTATTACAGGGAGCAAAAGTCAGGGTATTTTCCAGAATGGTCTGTAATATACCACTGTGGATAAAATACTTTGACATATCTTGAACATTTCTGAGTGAGTAGTCTCTGAATTCATTAATTTTATCGCACTCCAGTACATAATGACGCAGGGTGTGACAATAATCCAACTGGCAAAGTTTACATCTTGTTTGGTCTACATCTGGTGGTGGTGATTTAACCTGCCAAAGATACTTATAACCCAGCCGGAGGCTGAATGGATATAAATGGATATAAATTCGTTAGAAAACATTCAGCGACGAATGACAAAGTTAATTCATAGCATTAGAAATCTTCCGTATGAAGAAAGATTGAAGACCCTTAAATTACATTCACTTGTAAGACGAAGAATGAGGGGAGACATGATCGAGGTATATAAGTGGAAGATGGGTATTAATAAGGGGGATATAAATAAGGTCTTGAGGATATCTCTCCAAGAGAGAACCCGCAATAATGGATTCAAATTGGATAAGTTTAGATTTAGAAAGGATATAGGAAAATATTGGTTTGGAAATAGGGTAGTTGATGAGTGGAACAGTCTGCCTAGTAGGGTCATTGAAGCTAGGACCTTGGGTAGTTTCAAATTTAGGTTGAATAAATTCATGAGTGAGAGGGGTTGGATTTGAGTGGGACTCGCACTTGAGTTAATAGAATCTTCAAAGGAAAAATAAACACATAAGCAGTATAATGTGATCCTTTATTGACAACGTTTCGCCCACGCAGTGGGCTTTATCGAGTCACAGACAGATCTACCTGATAAAGCCCACTGCGTGGGCGAAACGTTGTCAATAAAGGATCACATTATACTGCTTATGTGTTTATTTTTCCATTGTGTCGGTATTTTATACCATTTATTTCCAGAATCTTCAAAGCTTATTTCTTGGGTAGAATTGAAAATTAGGTTGGGCAATTATTCTGTTAGTGGGATGGATTGTGAAGGACCTGCCTAGTATGGGCCAACAGGCCTGCTGCAGTGTTCCTCCTTTCTTATGTTCTTATGTTCTTATAACGCTGTAATATAACCTCTGGACTTCTGTTGCTAACACTTCTTGATATAAATCCCAGTAATCTATTTGCCTTATTACGTACGCTTAGGCATTGCTGTCTTGGTTTAAGGTTGCTGCTTACCATCACCCCCAAGTCCTTCTCGCAATCTGTATGGCTAAGTTCTACGTTATTTAACTTATAAGTGCTTGGGTTATGGACACTCCCGAGCTTCAGAACCTTGCATTTATCTACATTGAACTGCATCTGCCACTTTTCTGACCACGAATTAAGTTTGTCTAAATCTTCCTGAAGTTCTATGACATCTATTTTTGAATCAATTATCCTACCTATCTTCGTGTCGTCGGCGAATTTGCTCATATCACTAGTAATTCCCTCGTCAAGGTCATTGATATATATTATAAATAACAACGGGCCTAAGACTGATCCCTGTGGAACACCACTTGTTACAAGTCCCCATTCGGATTTAACCCCATTTATGCACACTCTCTGCTTCCTATTGGTGAGCCATGACTCGATCCATGACAGCACTTTTCCCCCAATGCCATGAGCTGCCACTTTCTTTAACAGTCTCTGGTGCGGTACTCTATCAAAAGCCTTACTAAAGTCTTAATAAACAATATCGAATTCTTTATCATGATCAACAGCCTCAAAAGCTTTACTGAAGAAGGTTAATCAATTAGATAGGCAGGAACGGCCCCTCGTGAATCCATGCTGAGTATCATTAATGAAATTATGGTTATTTAGATTATTTTTTTTTATTATTTTTTTTTATTAACACATCGGCCGATTCCCACCAAGGCAGGGTGGAACGAAAAAGAAAAACTTTCATCATCATTCACTCCATCACTGTCTTGCCAGAGGGGTGCTTTACACTACAGTTATAAAACTGCAACATTAACACCCCTCCTTCAGAGTGCCGGCACTGTACTTCCCATCTCCAGAACTCAAGTCCGGCCTGCCGGTTTCCCTGAATCCCTTCATAAATGTTACTTTGCTCACACTCCAACAGCACGTCAAGTATTAAAAACCATATGCCTCCATTCACTCCTATCAAATACGCTCACACATGCTTGCTGGAAGTCCAAGCCCCTCGCACACAAAACTTCCTTTACCCCCTCCCTCCAACCTTTCCTAGGCCGACCCCTACCCCGCCTTACCTCCACTACAGATTTATACACTCTCGAAGTCACTCTGTCTCGTTCCATTCTCTCTACATGTCCAAACCACCTCAACAACCCCTCCTCAGCTCTCTGGACAATCGTTTTGGTAATCCCGCACCTCCTCCTAATTTCCAAACTCCGAATTCTCTGCATTATATTCACACCACACATTGACCTCAGACATGACATCTCCACTGCCTCCAGCCTTCTCCTCGTTGCAACATTCATCACCCATGCTTCACACCCATATAAGAGCGTTGGTATAACTATACTCTCATACATTCCCCTCTTTACTTCTATGGACAAGGTTCTTTGTCTCCACAGACTCCGAAGTGCTCCACTCACCCTTTTCCCCTCATCAATTCTATGATTCACCTCATCCTTCATAGACCCATCCGCCGACATGTCCACTCCCAAATATCTGAATTCAGGTTATCTAGATGGCTTCTAATAATATCAGCTATAATTGACTCTAGTAATTTGCCTACAATTGAGGTCAGGCTTATTGGGCGGTAATTTGACGGTAGTGACTTGTCCCCTGCTTTAAAAATATGAATTACATTAGCCATCTTCCACATATCAGACACTACACCTGTTTGAAGAGATAAATTAAAAATGTTAGATATTGGTTCACAGAGTTCCATTTTGTAATAATAATAATAATAATAATATTTTTATTTCGATGCATGTTACAAGTGTACACTGTTATTGGTAGTTACAATTATAAAACTGTAATGCAAGGAGAGCCACTGGCATGCCATGGCATTTGGGGCAGTTTATTCTAAAGACTTATTCACTAAGTACTTAATGCTAAAGAAATTGATTGAGTTTATTCTAGTTCTGTATTATTTTAAATTATAATATGGTTATACAAACAAACAAACAAACAAACAAACAAATTTTATTTCATTGCAGATTACATGGGTATCGGAAGTTACAATGTAAATTGAGAGCAAGGAGAGCCACTGACATGCCATGGCATTAGGGGCAGCTTATTCTAGTCCTTAAAAACTATGTACTTAATATTACAGAAATTTATTGAGTTTATTCTAGTTAAAAATTATTTTCAAAATTACAATATGATGAAATTTTACTGTTTAAATTATTATATAATAATATTAGATCTTAGATTGTTACAGGTGTTAAGATTCTTGAATGATAATATGGAATTGAGATTATCTTAAGGAAAATAACATTGAGCATTTTTGGCATTAACTTATAATATGAGAAGGGGGTAACATAATAGTAACATATTATTAAAAATTGAGATTATCGTATAGGAAAGTAACAATGAGCATTTTTCAAAGTAGTTTATAGTATGATCATTTAGGTTTGGGTGAGTAGGTGGTTTTTGAGTTGAGTCTTAAATTGATTTTCAGACAAGATTATCTTAATATTTACTGGTAATGAATTCCAGATTCTAGGGCGCTTTATGTGCATAGAATTTTTACATAGGTTGATATGAACACGGGGTATATCAAAAAGTGATCTGTGTCGTGTGTTGTGGTCATGGGTCCTATTAAAGTTGGTGAGGAGAGTTTTGAGCAGAGGGTTTATATTAGAGTGTAAAGTTTTATGTATGTAGTAGGCACAAGAGTAAGTATGAATGTTCTTTACGGTGAGTAGTTTGAGACTTTTAAATATTGGTGGAGTATGCTGTCTAGAGTGGGAATTTGTTATCATTCTGACTGCGGCCTTTTGTTGTGTTATGAGTGGTCTAAGGTGATTTAACGTTGTTGATCCCCATGCACAGATTCCATAGGTGAGATACGGGTAGATAAGTGAATGATATAGTGTAAGGAGAGCTGATTGAGGTACATAATAGCGTATCTTTGATAATATGCCTACTGTCTTCGAGATTTTCTTGGAAATTTGTTGTATATGTGTTTGGAATTTAAGGCTACTGTCAAGGTGGATTCCTAGGAATTTTCCCTCTGTGAGTCTTGTGATGGGTGTACCATTAAGTGTTATGTTAAGTGGAACATTTGTGGCTTTGCTTCCAAACTGTATGAAGTAGGTCTTGTCAGTATTGAGAGTAAGCTTGTTAGTCGTCATCCATGTTGATATTTTCTGTAATTCGGCATTAACAGTGTTGGCCAGTATAACTGGATTTGGGTGAGAGAAGACATATGTTGTGTCATCTGCAAATAAAATGGGTTTGAGTAGTTGTGATGCATTCTGTAGGTCATTTATGTAAATGAGGAATAGGAGTGGCCCCAGGACACTTCCTTGAGGGACTCCGACTGTAATTGGTTGGGTGGAAGAGTTCGCTCCATTTGTGTACACGTATTGGCTTCTGTTGGTGAGGTATGATTTTAGGTAGTTGAGTGGGTGCCCCCTTATACCATAGTGTGCTAATTTTGTGAGCAGTAAATCATGGTCGACTGTATCAAAAGCTTTGCGGAGATCAATGAAGATTCCCAGTGGGACTTCTTTTTTCTCAAGTGCTGTATATATTAACTCCAACATGTGCGTAATAAGGGTAAAGATGTTTTTGTGGCATTTATGGATTTGGAAAAGGCGTATGATAGGGTAGATAGGGGGGCAATGTGGCAGATGTTGCAGGTGTATGGAATAGGAGGAAGGTTACTGAAAGCAGTGAAGAGTTTTTATGAGGATAGTGAGGCTCAGGTTAGAGTGTGTAGGAGGGAAGGGGACTATTTCCCAGTAAAAGTGGGCCTTAGACAAGGATGTGTGATGTCACCGTGGTTGTTCAATATATTTATAGATGGGGTTGTAAGAGAAGTGAATGCGAGGTCTTGGCAAGAGGTGTTGGGCTAAAAGATAAAGAAGCAAATACAAAGTGGGAGTTGTCACAGTTGCTTTTGCTGATGACACTGTGCTTTTGGGAGATTCTGAAGAGAAGCTGCAGAGGTTGGTGGATGAATTTGGTAGGGTGTGTAAAAGAAGAAAATTGAAAGTGAATATAGGAAAGAGTAAGGTGATGAGGATAACAAAAAGAATAGGTGACGAAAGATTGGATATCAGATTGGAGGGAGAGAGTATGGAGGAGGTGAATGTATTCAGATATTTGGGAGTGGACATGTCGGCGGATGGGTCTATGAAGGATGAGGTGAATCATAGAATTGATGAGGGGAAAAGGGTGAGTGGAGCACTTCGGGGTCTGTGGAGACAAAGAACCTTGTCCATGGAAGTAAAGAGGGAATGTATGAGAGTATAGTTATACCAACGCTCTTATATGGGTGTGAAGCATGGGTGATGAATGTTGCAACGAGGAGAAGGCTGGAGGCAGTGGAGATGTCATGTCTGAGGTCAATGTGTGGTGTGAATATAATGCAGAGAATTCGGAGTTTGGAAATTAGGAGGAGGTGCGGGATTACCAAAACGATTGTTCAGAGAGCTGAGGAGGGTTGTTGAGGTGGTTTGGACATGTAGAGAGAATGGAACGAGACAGAGTGACTTCGAGAGTGTATAAATCTGTAGTGGAGGGAAGGCGGGGTAGGGTCGGCCTAGGAAAGGTTGGAGGAGGGGTAAAGGAAGTTTTGTGTGCGAGGGCTTGGACTTCCAGCAAGCATGTGTGAGCGTATTTGATAGGAGTGAATGGAGGCATATGGTTTTAATACTTGA